>PVIC010055041.1:0-11356 GCA_004025085.1 Thryonomys swinderianus | reverse complement strand
CAGAAATGTGTACTGGAGAGAGTCAGTTATCCTGCATGTAAACTTCGCTTTAATTCTTTAAATGAAAATGTTGCCATGGAGATGAATTAACAACTGGAATTGTTCATTTATAAAATACATTTAAAATAACAAATAAATCTAAATCCTTAGAGCAATAACTACTATTTGTGTCCCCATATTTATGTTTCCTTTTTTCACAACAAGAAGACTCTGATTTAATTCAGGGTGACAATACCCTCAGCTGAAAAACTCCAGCCTTTCGAAGCTGGTTCAACGTAAACAAAAATGGCCAAACAGCTATTCCCAGAAATCCCTTTTTAGCTCTCTGGACTTTCTCCTTCAAGACCTGGAATCAGACACTACAGTGGAAGCCCTAGAAACCGTTTGAGGGTCACAAAAAGAAGGAGTCGAGAACTACACGGACACCAACCTCGGCCCCAGAGCCGTTCGAATACCAGCCCGAGCAGCGGGGCTGCAGCTCCGGGGAGCAGCAGCTGCCTCACAGGTGCAAGGCTTGGGCTCAGCCCGAAACCTGGCAAAAAGAAAAAGGCCCAAAGCGCCTGCGCGGCCTTAGCTCTGGGTCACTTTCGGGTAAGAGATTAAGCTCCGATAGGTTTAAGACACTGACACAAAGTGTCTCTCAGGCAACGAGCCAACCCCAACTAATATGAATGCCTCTGACATGCACACCTAACAGAATACCTAAGGGATGTTTGTGGAGAGGGTCCAGGTAAGAAATGTAATAAAATTCAAAGGAATATAGAAATATTCCAGTTACAAATGAAAAACACTGATATTATGGTCATCAAAATCTATACATTCGGTGCAATTCCAATCAAAATCCTAATAAGCTTTTTCATAGAACTTAACAGAAAATTTAAATTTATATAAGGAGTAAAGAGCTAAAAAGTACTGACAATATTTTAAGAGAATTACGGTGCTGAGTTAGCCCTTTACTAACCAGATGCCAGGTCTTGATAAAAATCTATAGTAATTAGGGCCAGAGATTTAGCTCAGTGGTCTGGCGCCTGCCTGGCAAACAAAAGTACCTGGTTCAATCCCCAGTAACCACATACAACAATACCAGGTGTGCTGACTCATGCCCACCAGAAATCAGTAGCACATACCACAGTACTGGGCATGGTGGCTCACACCTGTAATCCCAGCACTCAGGAGGCAGAGGCAGGAGGATTGCTGAGTTTGATGCTTGTCTTGGCCACATAGTGAGCTCAGGGCCAGCCTGTACTATAAAGCAAGACCCTGTCTCAAAAAAAAAAAAAAGCTAAAGTAATTATTTGATAGGTAATTATACCAGTAAGTCAGAACAAAATATCCTGAAATTTTCTTGAAGCAGTAAGATATATCTTCCTGTTAACAGTTATCATTGCATAGAAAGA
Organism: Thryonomys swinderianus; assembly: GCA_004025085.1. Lineage (NCBI taxonomy): Eukaryota > Metazoa > Chordata > Mammalia > Rodentia > Thryonomyidae > Thryonomys > Thryonomys swinderianus. Next base: position 9,959 of record PVIC010055041.1, on the reverse strand, counting down.
TATTAGATTTCCTTCTTCACACCATGTGCCAAAGCAAGTCATAGATATACCAGAGACCTAATTATAGAGGATAGAACTTTAAAACAACCATAGGAAAATATTTTTATGTTCTCTATATTAGAAATTTTTTCTTAATTTTGTCATAAAAACCTACAAAGGAGTCAGGTGTGGTGGCTCATGCCTGTAATCCCAGCACTCAGGAGGCAGAGACAGGAGGACTGCTGAGTTCAAGGATTGCCTGGGCTACATAATGAGCTCAGGGCTAGCCTGCACTATAAAGTGGGACCCTGTCTCAAAAATTAAAATACCGCCAGGCGTGATGGCTCACGCCTGTAATCCCAGCACTCGGGAGGCAGAGATAGGAGGATTGCTGAGTTTGAGGCTTGCCTGGGCTACATAGTGAGCTCAGGGCCAGCCTGAAGTACAAAGCGAGACCCTGTCTCAAAAAAAAAAATTAAAATACCTACAAAGGAGAATTTTAATAAAAACAGCTACATTAAAAACTTACAGTGTAGCACAACTGTAATATACACGGCAAACACGGGAAATATTTGCAACCTGTATGCATATCAATAATATTTACCTACCACTTTAGCACTGTATACATAGGCCTACATTTTATTTTATGGGTTATAATCTGTTATTTTTTTACTGCTCAAGTTGTCCCAGATTTTGCTAGTGGAAGCCCTTTGAGCTGGGATTTCTGTGTCCCATTGTTGAGCACCTTTTTTGTGGCACCTGCCTTTCCTTTCTGCAGCATATTTAGAAATCTCTTTTCTAAGTGTATCAGCAGTACTTTCAGCAGTGATAGAAGCAATTAAATCATCCTCCACTTCAATACAAAGCAGCTTGTACTAGGCACAAGCCAGCCTGGTGTTCAGCCACAGTTAATCTCACACTATGCAGGTTAATGAAAACACTGCTACACAGAATGATATGCACGGCGTATTATCACTCACTCAGAAAAGACCCACAAAGTAATGGCACCTCTCCTTTATGAACACACACAGAGGTGTGACAAAGAAAATGCAGCCTCTGGTGTCTAGGAGCTGGCCCACGCTCACAGCCAGGTTGTCTGCTGAACTTCATGAGGCATGGACCTCTGCAAGGCTATTCCATGGCCAAAGTGGACCAAAGCTGACACCACGGAAGTATCTGAATGGGAACAAACATTTCCTGGGCCACAGAAATGACCAAACACCCTGATATCCTGGCCAGTGTGACTGCTGACTCTTAAACAGTTATCTGTAGCATGGCTTAAGGCATCTCTCCTTCCAGACAAGATTGGCTAAGACATGTCACAACACCTCCAATTCTGGTAGCACCCACCAGACTCTCACTTCCCTAACCCGTTCTTGCACCACTTAGCACCAGGCCCTACACCCAGTTCTCTGTACCACGACCACATGGAGCCATGCTGCGGTTCTCTCGGTGGGCATCTGATTGAGGGTTTCCAATGGTCTCTGGAAGAAAGTGAAATTCATCTCACAATGAGGAATGGCACATTCAAACTTTAGGATGCCACCTACAGCCAGAGAGGGAAAGAGAAAGAGGGTCTGAGAGCCCCTCTAGTAAAATACACATAGCATAGAAGTTATCATGTTAACCACTTTTCAAAAGTAGCAACATCCATCATGGCCTTCAAAAGCCCAGAAAGGCCACATACACACGAGACAGCATCTCCACCAGGCTCCATCCACAGTTCTCCTCACCTTCCAAACCTGAAGCTCTCACGCCAAATACTGCTCTCTCTTCCCCAGTCCTCCCCATCCCTGCCAGTTACTATTCTACTCTCTGTCATATGAATTTGTCTAGTCTAAGGACTTTGTGTCAGTAGACTCACTAAGCGTTTGTTGTTTCTATTTCTTATATAATAAAGATATCACTGTTTAAGTAAAAAATTCTATGAAACTGAGTAAAAAGTAAAAGTTTCTCCAATCGCATGCCAGGGGAAACCGATTAAACATACCTTTCCAGACCATGTAGACAGATACAGTGGCACAGAAATCCTTATTGGCTCCTGCATCCTATATTTGCATTAGTGTTATAGTTAGCTATCTATGGGTCTCTCTTTTCAGCTAGGAAGCCCTGCTCTTACCAAAGAAGTGGAGCCATATTTTGTTTTTCTGCTCCATGTCAAGGACACACATTGCTCATGTATTGAATAAGTGATGCTCTATAAATATGTGTTGAATTAATGAATTCTTCTGTTGGCTGCTTTATTGTGTTTTGTAATAATCAACTTCAGTTTAATAACCTAAGGAACTCCTTGATATATATAGTTCATTTCAAGTCATTCAATTTATTTTTTTTGTTGCCTTTAGATTAACCTGAACTCTGTCCCACGCAACTTTCTAGAACATCTCTACCTACGAAAAAAAGAATCTACTGAAATTGATTTTTCTTATCTCTCGACACTGAATGTAAATACCAGATAAGTAGGGGGAAATTTGTCTTAGTTACAGATATATTCTCAAAAGGGTAGATGAGCCTTACATAGCACAAGCTTGATAACATTTGCTGCTTGAGCGAATGAAAATGAGTGTCATCTGGTAGTGAAGATGTCTCTATGATCATTTCTCGCACAGCCAGGACCACACATTCTTCCTGCCACACACAGACCTCCTTCTATGAATACTTGGAGTGCTTCTAGCACATGCTAAGGCATGAATTATGGAGAGGTGGTAATTATATGGAAAGTGATGTTTGCTTTTTCAACTTCGCTAACTTCCGCTGATGTTTTAATGGAATTCCACTGGACTTGGGAGCAAGGTTATATCATCTGCAATGAATACATTTTTCTCTTCCTCTAAAGCTTTGATAGCTTTTGTTTCTATCTCTTCTTTACTGTCACACCATTAGTAATTTCATGTTCAGTGTTGACTTGAAACCCATATTCTCCTTTGCTTTATAAGAACTTGACACTACTGTGCCTCAGATCTAACCAGCAACATGAGGCAGTGTTCTCTAGTACAGTTTGATACAAATCCACCCTCTCTCCTTTCTGAAATAGAACCCTTGGCCTTCAGGATAACCCACCCTGTGGATAGTCCTCCCACAGCAGTGATGGCAAACATCCTAAAGACAGCGACCCCAAACCCACTTATTTATCTCAGAGAGCCAGCACTACAATTAAACCTGAATACTGAGGTTTTACTTTAGGAAGAAAACCCCCACATTAACATTTTGTGGTCTTAAAAGAAATACAGATAATGCATGTGCCATAGTTTTACCACCACTGCCCTCTAGGTAGCTCTTCCTGTTGGCTGTGGGCTTTCTCTCTGTGCTCACTGTGGCAGAGCCCCAGAGACAGGCCCTCCTCCTGTGGCCAGCTCCTTTTGTCTTCTACATCTCAGCTCAGATGTCACCCATTCTGAGAAATTCCATCCTCATCAGTCCTGTTCTAGTCCTCATCCTCAGGTTTGATTTGCTTTGCTTGGTTTTGTTTATTTGCTTGGGTTTTTTGTTTGTTTGTTTGTTTGTTTGGTTCATAGGTTGGTTTCTTTTTTCTTTTCTTTCTTCCTTTTTTTTTTTTTTTAGTGTTTTGAGACAAGGTCTCACTTTGTAGGTCAGGCTGGCCCTGAACTCACTACATAGCCTAGGCAAGCCTCGAATTTGGCAATCCTCCTGCCTCTGCCTCTCGAGTGCTAGGATTACAGGCATAAGCCACCATGCCTGGCTTCTTTTTCTTTCCTTCCTTTCCTTCTTTCTTTCTTTCTTTCTTTCTTTCTTTCTTTCTTTCTTTCTTTCTTTCTTTTTCTTTCTTTTTTGTACTGGGAATTGAATCTGTAGCTCACTGAAGTGCATTTCCAGCCCTTTTCCTGGTTTTTATGCTGACATGAAGGTGTCATGAAGTTGCCCAAATGAGGCACAAATTTAGGATCCTCCGGCTTCAGCCTCCCAGAGCATTAGAATTCCAGGCATGTATCTCGGTCCTGCTTTTAATGGCACTTAACATGGTGTAACATTGGCCCACCTCTGTCCCACTGGCCATCTCTTGGTATCATCCACTTCATCTTCCTGTGCATTCTCAGTCCCTCTGGTAGTACCAGGCACAGAGAAGAGACTTGATCTGTATATGTGTGAAGTAACATAACTGATTAACTAATGGCAAAAACCAAAGATGTTACAGCCAGCAAAAAGGTAAAACCATCAACTCTGTGGTCATCAAAAAGGTCCCCTCAAAGAATAGAATCCTAAAATTAGCCTTAGACAATGGCTAAGATGTGGACTTTCACTCACCTAACAGATAGTGAGCAAACTCGACAGGCAAAGAATGAAAACAGGCCCAGTTACTTGACGGAGCAACACATCCAGGAAGCCCAAGGTTCTAACAGACCATGTCTGACTTTGTCAGGACTCAGAGTTGGTCTTACCAGAACACAGTCCCTTCGCCAAGGTCTTGCGCAGGTTTTCAGTGGCAGTCATGTGACGGCATCTCCTTGTCAAGGAAGAGCCCTAAGTCCTTTGAACATCTTGTTGGGTTGGAATCTGGATCTGAGGGTTACTTCATGGCACCATGGTGGCCCCTCACAGAGCAGAGAGAGGAAGCTACAAATGAAAGAGGTGATGTCAGAAACCCAAAAGAGAGACAAGCTGGGAAATGCACAAACGAGAGGTGTCAGGCCCACAAGTCACACAAAGGTGGAATCTGAGGCAGATGTCCAGGGCAGAAGGGTTGTCTGGGTCCTCTGGATGCTAAGGGCACGTGTCTGACCCCATGTGACGGCGGCAAGCACCTCACATTCTTTCTACCCTGAATTCCCTTGAAACCTACCGCCGAGCTTGGAGAAGAGGAAGGAGCAAGACACATTAGCAAACAGAGGAAGAAATCGATCGCTTCACTGCTGTGGTCCCTCTATACTAATTAAGCTGGTAGTTAGATGCAAGCTTCTCCTTAAATTGCACGTTCATCTTCTCCCAACAGCACTCAACGACTACAATTGGCACATTAAAAAAGCACGGCGGCCTGCTCGCATACATTAGTCTATTTTTCCACAGTCAGCAAGTTTTAGAAGCTGAATAAACCCCAAAGGCATTCTCAGGAAGATGGGGGATGGGTTCATCATGTAACACAGAAACCATATGGACGCCTGCTTAAAACTGTCACCCCGTTATCCCCTACAGAACTGATGTGCAAATTTTCTGCTTGTGGATTTTCTTCTCTCTGGGTGATCTGTAATATTTTCTAGGGACAGTTCAGTCATCATATGCCTTCCCAGAACCCTCCTTCCTCATTCTGCACAATCCCTTCCCCCCACCTGCTTGGGGGGGGCTAACAGTGTCTGAAGAAGGAGGCAGCCATTAGCATCAGATGTTGTGAACACGCCTGCAACTGAAGACCTCATATCCTATTTCTGAGGTGTCATGTTTTATTAGCATAGATCTGTACAAGGGATAAAGCACACACCATGGTTGGCTGGCAATGTCCCAAATGAAGACAGAAGGGTCAGCAACAGAGAGCGAAGGAGGCCAGTGCAGGAAGGCAAGAAGGTGAACCTTGAGTTACCACCTGCAGTTCTGTATACTTCACACATAACCAAGATTTCCAATTTATAAGGGCAAGGGGGGGAATTAGACATAAAATAAGCACACAAAGCCGCATCACCAACAACAATATGCAATGACAAATAAGTATACTACAAGGGTTTGTTGGTGCTGCTGTAAAAAAAAAAATACCTTATAGTAAGTGGCTCATAAACAAGAGAAATCCATTTCTCACCATTCTGGAAGCTGCTAAGTGTAAGACGAATATGCCTGAAGATTGGGGTCTGGTGACCACCTCCTAGTTTATAGTGTTCTCTTGCTGTATCCTCATATGGCGGAAGAGAGAAAATGGAATCTCCCAGGCTGTTTTGTAAGATCACTACTCTGTTCGTGTGCGTTCAGCCCTCATGACCTCATCCAAGACCCCACCAGCTCATCCTATCACGTTGATGATTCATTGTCAACTCTGAATTTTAGGGAGATCCGAACACTGGGGCCACAGCACATGTGAAAAGACACTCTCCCTGTGTGTCATCAGGGGAATGAAGCTAAACAACCAGATACCACCACACCCCAGTTAGAATGGCCAAAATATAGAGCTCTGATGTTGAGTGTTGAAGATGTGGAGTAACCAGAAGTCTCCCACGTTGTTGGTCAGAAGGAGAAATGGTAAAGCTAGTTTGGAAGACAATTTGGAAGTTTTCTTAGAAATATTGAAAATATCCTTACCATAGGAGGCAGTAGTCATGCTGCTTGGTGCTTCCATAAAACTGTGCTCCGTCTCCATCTCTCCCTCTCCCTCTCCCTCTCCCTCTCCCCCAGCTCCAGGCAGCCAGTGATGGAAGGCAAGAATCTTTAGGGATGTGAAGATGCTCAGAGACGCTATAGTGGTGGGTAAATGTTATTATATGTTTGCCCCAACTCATATAATGTAATATAAACCATGGATAAACTATGGCATTGGGATAAAAGTGTATCAGTGTAAGTTCAACTGCTCTGTGCCGGGGCAAGTGTTGGAGAAAGCTGTGTATGTACATGAGAAGGGTTTGGGCAAAACTCTGTGTCTTCCTCATGGTTTTGTTTGGACTTTGAACTCCCATACAAAAACTAAAATGAAATCTTTTTTTAAAAAGCACAAGGATAGGAGAAAGAAGAGAAAACTTTTCATTCTTATATTTCTAATCACATCCTTCTTTAACCTTCCAGGGAACACTGGTTGAGATGATCAAAGATGGAGCTCTGGGGGTGAACTTGACCTCCTGCGGTTCCTCCTCTAAGAGAGGAGCAGCTGTTTTCCCCAGTTGCCCTGTTCCATTATGGACTTTTCTCCATTGTCACTGCAGGACCCAGAAGGGAACCATGAGGAGGAATCTTGCAAGTCAGTTCAGGTGCAAATGTCAGCCCACTCCTCATGTCAAGAGCTGAGCACAGCGCTAGAACTGGAGGAAGAATGAAGAATAACCTCAAGAAGCTCCTTCTGTACTACTAAGACCTTCTGCCCAGAGACTAAGCTATTACAGTTTGATTCACTTGACAATTTCAGAGGGAAATCTGTGGCACTGTTTCTCAAGGCAAGAACAAACTACCACCTCCCACAGGAATGGTAGCCTTGCCCTAGGAGCTGAGAAAGACAATCACAGAAAGAAACGCCATCCGCAGAGTGGGCGAGAAAAATGACTCAGGTACTGCATTTTGTGTATTTTGTTAAGAAATGCCTCACTCTGCAGATGGCTGTGACTCAGTCACATCAGAGAAAATATGGATTTGTCCATAACAGTACCAGCTATTATCTACCCAGGGCCCACTGGGGAGCCCTGTGGTGAATGCAGCTCTAACCCTCACTCATATGCTATAGATTTTTTTCCTGCTTTTTCCAGTTTTATTAACAGCTAAGCCATGCTCTGGGAGATTAAATCACTGCTTGAGCTCATAGTTAATGCTCTTGCAACTGCTCTACCGATCTGCCTCCCTTGAGAACAGTGCTCGGCGGCTGAAGAAGTCATCCTAACCTCCAATCCAGCAATGCCCAGCACTTTTTCCCTTAGCATGGTCCCTGCAGGAGGCTGAGGGCCAGGAAGATGGGAACATCACGCATTCTGCAAGGGGTACATTAAATGAGGAGAGCTTCTGCGATAATGAGGAAAACATGTCGCACAACAGCCTCTCAAAATGCTCTCACCAGGGCCAGTGTTTTAATAGCCAAGGAAATAAATTACAGTCGAAGAAAATCTTCACAAATTAGGAACTATTCACTCAGATCTTATCAAGATACCAACTCTACCTAAAGAAATGGGGATCTCACCCTTCCCACAGATGGGGGGCTCTCTGGTGACTGGGAAGCTCCATGGACCAAGCAGAACAGAAGCCATTGATACATCACAGTACCTAACCAGAGGGAGACATTCCGCAGAGCACAGTGGACTCTTGAGTCAAGAATGGCCTGATTTAAAAACAACTCAGGTTACAACGGGAACTTTAGTTTTAACTTATTACAAAAGTCTTGAGCTATGACTCAAATGCTGGCTGCTTATGATTCCAGATGATCTCTGACACAGATTTTACCCTTAAAGAGTTCTGGAAAGGAGCATTACAACATCCTTGCCTATTTGGGGTTAGCTGAGAAATCCTGGGCCAAAGTCTCTCTAAGGACACTGAGATCTGCCCATGTACAGGAGAGAGACTTTGAAGACTGTGCAAAGGAGCCTAAGGCTTCAGTTGACCGACCTGAGTTACAACCAGCTCCCAGGATCAAATTGAATTTGTAAGTCAAGGATCCACTATAGAGCAGAAGGAGTAATCATCTCTGGAAACTGAGTCAACACAGACACTGTGAAGACTGAACTCTGTGATGTGAGGAAGGGAATAAGGAAAGGGATGTGAGTGGGTAATGGGGGCAAATATAGTCCAATACATTATATATGTGGAATCTCCCAAAAACATGAAACTAGAGAGAGTGTGGCGAGGTGATGTGGGAAACGGTAAAGTGTGCACACACATATACGAGTCTACCAAAATAGACCAGTTTGTCCTGTAAAATCAACATAAACAAATTAACAATGTGGGAGGAAAATATTTGAGCTCTGAGCAGTTTTATGCAAAGCGTTCAGAAATCCCCACAGTGACCCCAAACTCAGCCCACAGGTGGACACAGGAGTCATAGGAACACAAAGGAGGAATTGGCACAGTGCAAGCAACAGGTTTTTCCACCATCATGGTCCAATAGGGCTCTAAATCGGACATGACTTGGTGTGGGTAGGAATTATCTAAGAATCTATGATTCCGCTTGTGTATGTACACTGGTGTTGCTCATTGTATGCATATTTATGCTAACGGTACCAGCTGAGTGTGAACTATGATCACGTCTTTCTTAGTGTATGATTTTTCCTTCCCAGGGAACAACATCTGCCAACTTTTCCTAAAGAAAGAAGGATTGCATTGGAAAGACAGATGTACACCCTTGTTCATAGCAGCTCAGTTCGTGATAGCTCAATCTTGGAAACAACCCAAATGTCCATCAACTGGAGAGTGGATAAAGAAGATGTGGTTTTTTTATAAAATGGAGTATTACTCTGCCATAAAGAACGACAAGATCGATCCATTTAGGTGCAAATGGAGACACCTGGAAGATATACTAATAAGTGAAATCAATAGATCACAGATAGACCATTACCGGATCTTCTCTTTGACATGAACACCTGTAGATGCAAATGAGCTTTAGAAAGTATGACGGCTTTTATAGAGTGCAAAATTTCTAAAGGAAACTTGGTGTGGGAATGTGATGAGGGGAAGGAATAAATATGATACAGAAAGAAAATAAAAGAGCATGTATAAAGGGGGTGAGGAGGGGTGGGTGGGTAGGGATATGGGTAAAAATGAGAATTAACTTGTGTCATATACTGGTATAAATTCCCCAGTGTTATACATGATTTTGATATGTATATAAATTGTACCAATAAAGAATTCAATTTATAAAAAAAAGAAGGATTGCAGTTCCAGAAACCTGCCTCAGCCTCCAGTCCCTGTGAGCCTGTTGTCTCCTAGTATCGGGTTTTCCTTAGCACTCCCCTCTCTTCTCCTGGCCTGTCTTCCCTCTGGTGGACACTCATGCAGATCAACTTGACATGTCTGTGCTGCTGTAAAAGTATAGTTTTAGGGTTGCATGTTTGTTTAGTTTACATCAGTATTATGCTGTCTCTCTTAGCCTATTTTTTATTATTTATCTGTCTCGTTTCCGTTTTCTCTAACAAGTCTCATGTTTTTTATGCTTTTTCTATTTAGCTGTGTATGTAATTACTTCACTGCCTTCAGTGCTACACAGTATCCCAAAGATGCAGCCTCTTCACTGGTCCAACCCCTGAGTGGGTACCAGGCGCCCTTCTTACACATTTTCATATGAACTTCTGAGTTTCTCTGTAGTATATAGCCAGGAATGGGATTTAGGATCTTGGTGTATATGAAGTATGATCAATTTA
>PVIC010055040.1:0-11350 GCA_004025085.1 Thryonomys swinderianus | reverse complement strand
GAACTCAGCAATCCTCCTGTCTCTGCCTCCCTAGTGCTGGGATGACAGGCGTGAGCCACCACGCCCGGCTAAAGTTCTCTATTTTTGTGGGATTAATTTTCATTTTACAATTGATGTGCGTTGTATTGTTAAATTACATGTGCAGCATGTAAATGACCAACCATGTAAATTGACCAACAAATAGTTTGTTATAATGACTGGAGAATATTTCTTATAACAGGAAGAGAAATATCTCTACTATCCCTGTTTATAGAATTGGGAAATAGAAGCTAGTTTTATAAGTGATCAGTTCATGATGACCTTACTTTCTTTGCACCCCATAACAGTGTATACTTGGGAGGCTGTTTGTACTCTCAAGGTAAAATGCTCCTAATCATAAATGTTAATTATATCTTGATTCTATAGTATTTTTCTAATTGATGAACTTTTAAGTATGGAGTTATTTGCACATAGAAAATCATTTTCATGAGTGAAGGGATATTAGTTGCCTGTGTTGTGTTTAATGATAGGATATTCAGTCGTTTTTCCTTTGTAGAACACTTTCTAGGGCATCACAAGTAGCCATTAGAATAGCCATTTGTAGCATAATTGCATTGCCTCAGTAGTGTGTAAAAATATATTTATTAAATCTTCATGTTTTCATTTATAGCCTACTTTGTAATGTTTTCCTCCATAATTTTTGACATTTTGTAACTAAGCTCATTTGATGCAAAAGTTTTCCTAAAATTTTATTCATCTATTTTAAAACACTGACTCTAGTCATTCTATACAAATATTTTGAATCATTATGATTTTTTTTTTTGAGACAGGGTCTCGCTTTGTAGTTCAGGCTGGCTCTGAGTTCACTATGTAGCCCAGGCAAGCCTCGAACTCAGCAATCCACCTGCCTCTGCCTCCCGAGTGCTGGGATTACAGGCGTGAGCCACCACGCCCGGCACCATTATGATTTTTTACTAGGTAAGATTATATGCATAGTAGCCAAAAGGTGGAAACAATGCACATGCCCATTGATAGGGTAGTTGAATAAATAAAATGTAGTATATACATGCAGTAGACTTAGCCTTAAAAAAGAAGGAACTTCTAAAAACATGGATAAACCGTGAAGACATTACACTAAATGGTATAAGCCTAACACAAAAGTAAAATATTGTGTGATTTCTCTTACGTGAGGTATCCAGAATACATAAAGGTAGAGAAAAAGAATTGCCTGAGGAAGGATGGCAGGTGTGTTAATATTTTTAACAGATACATGCATAATGGATACATTTGGAAAGATGAAAAAAATTAAGGAAGTGGAAGGTAGTAATCACTGTATAGCAGTGTAAATGTTATAAATCTTGCTCTTATAAAATGTCATGCATCACTCCTTATGTCCTAAGTTGACCTTTCAATTTAATAAAATCCACTGATTCTAACTACTATTAAAACTAGCAGTAAGAGGGGCCAGAGATTTAGCTCAGTGGTTCCAGTGCCTGCCTTGCAAGCGCAAGGTTCTGAGTTCATCCCTGGTAACCACATACAGTGCTGGGCATGGTGACTCACGCCCACCAGCAATCAATACCACAGTGCTGGGTGTGGTGGCTCACGCCTGTAATCCCAACATTTGGGAGGCAGAGGCAGGAGGATTGCTGAGTTTGAGGCTTGCCTGGGGTACATAGTTAGCTCTGGGTCAGCACTACAAAGCAAGACCCTGTCTAAAAACAAACAAACAAAAAAAACTAGCAGTAAGGGGCCAGAGATTTAGCTCAGTGGTTCCGGCACCTGCCTAGCAAGCACAAGGTCCCTAGTTGGATCCCTTGTAACCACATACAATAATACTGGGTGTGGTGGCTCACACTTGTAATCCCAGCACTCAGGATGTGGAGGCAGGAGAATTGCTGAGTTTGAGGCTTGCCTGGGCTACATAGTGAATTTTCTCTACAAAGTGAGACTCTGTCTAAGAAAGAAAGGGAGAAAGAGAAAGAAAGAGAAAAAGGAAAGAAAGAAAGGGAGAGAGAAAGAAAGAAAGAAAGCTAGCAGTAGGTAGCCAGAAAATCTCAGACAATAGAAAGCAAGACAGCTAGCAGTAGGAAGCCAGAAAATCTCAGACAATAGTTCGGTTTCACTAAAATTCTCAGAGAGCTAGCCCATAAGTAGTCTATTCTATGATATTGGTGTCCTTACCTCTGAAATCAGCATTTTATGTTAATAGTTCTACTATATAAATTAATGTTGTCTTTAAGATAAAAGACACTTTTTTCTTCAAAATTCATTTTAAGTTTCTTAAGACTAGTCGTAGGGAAACGCAGTTCATTAATGCAAAAAATAAGAGAGGTGCACAGCATTGCTGGCTATTTAATATTTTTCTCTTTCCAGCATTAAACCAAGAGAGTTTCTAGTTTTTATAAGCAACTGTAGTTTGGAAGTGGATTTTGTGTAGTTCATATTTTTTTTGTTAATTTTCTGTTAAACATTTATTTGATTGTCTTAGATGTGAAATAGACCAGATTTTAGTTTCATGTTTATTGGTAAGTCTTTGCTTTCTGCCTTTTTAACTCATTATGTAGTAGGCTTTTTTTTTTTAAGTAAACTGAAATTGACATAAGAGCAATGATTTTGAAGTGGACTATGCGTGATATATAAGCCATTTTTAAATCACTTCAGAAGGCAACCTTGTACTCAATAAGTATAACTCCTCTGTCATCCCTCCTGGTAACCAGTCTGCTTTATGGATGAGATACCTGTTCAGGATATTTCAAATAAATGGAATCATCATACAGTATGCAACCTTTTAGGTCTGGTATCTTTCACTTAAAATGTTTTCTAGATTCATTTGTGAAACATCTATCAGCATTTAATCCTCATTACCACACCGCCTTTTTTGGAACTGTGGATCAAACCCAGAGCCTTTTCACTGAACCATATTCTCAGCCCACCCCCATCTTTTTAAAAAATTTTGAGGCAGTCTTGTTCGGTTTTCTGGGCTATGTTCAAACCTGAGATCCTCCTGCATTGGTCTCCCAGAGTGCTAAGATTACAGTCATGCGCCACCACATTTGGTTGTCATTTCATTGTATAGCTGAATAAATATTCCATTGTATATATGTACTATAACTTGTTTATGCATTCATCTTTTGACATTTAGTCATTTTTATTAAATATATATAATAAAAAGTTCCAAAACCAGCTTATGCATACATTAAATATTTATACACATTGTACATTGGATCCCAAAGACTTAAAAATGACCATTTATAATTATAAGTGATACATGCTGTGTTAACAAGTAAACAATTAGTAAAATATTAAATAGTTGATTCTTCTTGACAGCAAAAAGTAATTCATTTTGCTGATGCCTGAGAAGAGATATATTTTATCCTTTACAGCTGCATTTATGTATTTTAAATGGTATAAACTAGGTATTTGAGGAGAGTCTTTGTCATTTTCCAACTATAAGTAAGAATTAATTTCAGTTATTTATTCCCAACTTGTTTAGTTCTTTGTATGTTTTTTGTTGCTGTTATTGTTTTGCAGTGGCAGGGATTGAACTCCGTCCTTAAGCTTCCAACACGGTACCACTTGAGCTAAATCCCTAGCCCTTAGTTCTTTGTTATGTATTGCCTAAGAATAGCCTAAAATGCAGATGAAAAACAGTTGGGAGGAAAAAGGCTTTTAGAGATTTTAGTTAAACTATTACCTATCACAAGGATTAGATTGGATAGATAGCTATGTTCTGGTTGGTTTTAGAGCATAGTAGCACAACACAGCCATAACTACTACCACAAGTTTCTTTGAAGCCAGCCTGCTACAAGGATGTTGAGTCAGTTCATAAATTTTCAAAATTTGATGCATTTCATTTGAGATACAGAATTGGAATGAGGGTTATATGAAAGTCGTGGATATGATTCTGAGACTAGAACTATAGACATAAAGGATTTGGTAGAAAAGATGTGTTTGAGGCATTCATGGAAGTATTTTTAAATACATTTTCAGCCTACGACACAGCAGTCACCTCAGGATGAACAGGAGAAACTCTTGGATGAAGCCATACAGGCTGTAAAGGTTCAGTCATTCCAGATGAAGAGATGCTTGGTAAGAGTGAAAATGTGACAGGTACAGGTGTACATTGCAGCTTCCTAATAAGCATCCAGAGTGTTTTCTGAAGTTATGTAGCACTGCTGCTTCTAGTAAGTCTAATTTTCAGAGTCTACCAGCACCTGTTTTCAGGTTTACTTCTTTACCCCCTGTGTGAGTAATTTCAACAGAGCCCTTTTTACTCACAAATATATGTATGATTGGGATTATCTGTTCTATTGGAATGTAAACTCCAGAAAATAAGAGTCTGCCTTTTATTTATAGTTGAGTATCATCATTGGGTATATACACTAATGTCTTTCTGACCTGAATTACTAGACACTTTTGTTCTGTACCTCAACTCAAGGTAGTACTTGCCAAGTAATGTGTGCTTCATAAATATTTGTTGAATGAATGGGTTTATATATATTCACTTTGAATTTTTCAGCTACTCCCTAGATATCTTGAAAACTTTTTCATCCTGAATATACTTATCGCAAAAACTAGCTTTAAAATTATTCTTACTGCTTTTAATATATTTGCATATTCTAAATTATAGCGGATAATCTACATAGATTCTCTAAAGGATGAAATTCAAAGGATTGAACCAGATAGCTGGTAGCCATAAATTGGTCTGCTGATACGATCTTACCTTTATAAAGTGTCATATTCTCTGAAGTTTAGGATTATGCTCTTATATCTTAAGTGTTTGGTTTTCTTGCAAATTTAAAAAGAAAGTAGCTATCTTGGAAGGCAAAACTGTGGGTTTGCTATAGTTTAGTTCTTTGTCTTTCTGTCATGGATAATGTTTGCTCTATCTCAAGGAGTTGTTACCATATATGAATTAAATAGACATGGTAAGGATTTGAAGACCATGGAGGAAAACAGATTTGTGTGACAGTCAGAAGAGTCCTCAACCTGTGATAAAGCCATTATCAGGATAGTATCTTGCTTCAGAACCAGTAGATTACCAGCCTTCTTGATTGGTGTTAAATTATAGTAAGGAGCTTACAATCCCAGATATGTAATCAAACCTTGCCAAATGTTGAAGTGCTGGGGAGGAATCATGTGTCTTCTTTTTAGTAGAGAGAAAGCAAGGAGAAACTAAAATTGGTTTTTATGTGGTTAAAATAATTTCAGTACCCTGTGTTAGCAAATTCTTAGAGTTTATACAACCAAGATAAATGTTTAAGTTAACTATTCTTATCATTTCTCTCAATGTTTTTGTAGGACAAAACCAAGCTTATGGATGCTCTGAAACATGCATCTAATATGCTTGGTGAACTCCGGACTTCTATGTTATCACCAAAGAGCTACTATGAACTTTGTATCTTTTGAATGTTGAAGAATAAACATTTGGGTCATACACTGAGTCTAATTTTGTTTGCTCTCTATTAAAGTTTTCTGTAATTTATAGTATCTTCCTTAGCCTCACTAAATATAAATATCCATGTGGATATGGTAAGAATACCTCTTTTCATGGTTAAACTTGTTCTACTAGGAATTGAACCTGGGCTTCATATGTACTAAGTAGAAATCTTCTTTAGATGGGTTGCTACTTAAATTTTAAACCCTTCCTGAAGGGTATAGAGACTATCAAATGATTGGTTCTTTAATGCTTAGATTTTATTAGGCAAATAGCAGAAATGGAAAGGAATTCAATCATTTGCTATTTCAAAATTGTTAGTAATTTGTCAGTAAGCCATTGTATTTGTTGCTTTGGATATCCTCCAGAATATCTATTTATTTATTTGTCTTTTCATTCATTTATTTAGAGATGAGATCTTCTTGTGTCACCCTTGGTTGGTTAAAAACCCTATGTATCACTGGGCGTAGTGGCTCACACCTGTAATCCTAGCACTCAGGAGGCAGAGACTGGAGGATTGCTGAGTTCAAGGCTTGCCAGGGCTACATATTGAGCTCAGGGTCAGCCTGAACTACAAAGCAAAATCCTGTCTCAAAAAAAAAAACAAAATCCTATGTATTGGCCAGAGATCTAGCTCAGTGGTTCTGGTGTCTGCCTCACAAGTACAAGGTCCGGAGTTCGATCCTGGGTACCACATAGAACAATGCTGGGTGTGGTGGCCCATGCCTATAATCCCAGTACTCAGGAGGCAGAGGAAGGAGTATTGCTGTGAGTTCAAGGCTAGTTTGGGCTACATAGTGAGCTCAGGGCCAGCCTGAACTACAAAGTGAGACCCTATCCCAAAAACAAAACCAACAAAACACCTATCTATCAATCCCTCTGTCACCTAACTATACCTACTCTTGTAGAGATGGGCTCTCGCTTTGTTACCCATGGTTGGTCTTGAACTCCTGAGCCAAAAGCCTCTGGATGTTCCTACCTCAGTTTCCTGAATATTTGGGACTACATGTGCATGCCACTGTGTCTGGCTAAAAATTTTGAAAGTAAGGAAAGCCCAATTGAAATTCTGTCTCCACTTTAAACACTCTGTCAGAAGACTAAATTTAAGATATCTAACCAATATTTAAATGTCTTCAACAAGTTACATAGTTTTGTTTATGCTGGCTTGTCTTTATTTGTAATCCTTAATTATAATTTAAAGATATGGCTATTTCTGATGAACTGCACTACTTGGAGGTCTACTTAACAGATGAGTTTGCCAAAGGAAGGAAAGTGGCAGATCTCTATGAACTTGTACAGTATGCTGGAAACATTATCCCAAGGCTGTAAGTAATTAGGATTTAAGGACCTTTATACCTAAATTTTCCACTTGATATTATATCTTTTCTGAAAAAAATAAAGATATTTAATAATTTAATCAATGAGTTTTAGAGTAAATTCATTTTTTATAGATATATAGTAGATACACAGATAATAGAAAAAATGGATGTGATAGTTTAAAGTCTTTGAACTAGTAGAAAAACTAATATGGCAGATACTTTCTTCCTAATATATTTATAGGTGATGTATATACGTGTATGTGTATGTGCGTAAAATCTACATGAGGAATCCCCTCTAATCTAAGGTTTCAATTACCACTAGCCAGGGTCCAAAAATGTTAAATAAAACATTCCAGAGGGGCCGGAGATATATCTCAGTGGTTTCAGCACCTGCCTAGCAAGCACAAGGTCCTGAACTCATCCCCAGTAACCACATACAACAATACAGGGCATGGTGACTCATGCCCAGCAGCAATCAGTACCACATACCACAGTGCCGGGTGTGGTGGCTCACAGCTAAAATCAGCACTTGGGAGGCAGAGGTAGGAGGATTGCTGAGTTCAAGCTTTGCCTGGGCTACATAGTGAGCTCAGGGCCAGCCTCAATTACAAAGTGAAACCCTGTCTCAAAAAGAAAAAAAAAAAAAATCAAGAAATGATTAAATTTCAAGTTGCCTGCCTTTTTGAGTAATGTGATGAAATCTTGGATTATCTCACTTGGAATGTGAATCATCCTTTTGTTGGTCATATTTGTACCTTATATGCCATCCGTTAGTAGAGGTCTGGGTTATCCAGTCAGTTCACATGTTATGGTGCTTATGTTCAAAAAACCCTTCCTTAGTACCCATAACACCCACATAATTCACTAGACTCCATCTCATTACATTGGCATTGTATCATTGCACATCATCACAAGAAGGGTGAGTACCATATGAGAGAGAACATATTCACAAAACTTTTGTTATACTATATTGTTATAATTGTTCTATTTTATTATTGTTAATCTCTTACTGTGCCTTAATTTATAAATTTTATATATTGTATTTGCAGTTCCAGTCATACACTGGGGTCTTCAAACATCCTACATAGATAAGTGGGAAGTGCATATTTTACTTTTTAAAAATATTTTCTAGGGTTTAGATTTTAAATTGGATTTTAAATCTTCATAATGCAGGTGGACACATGATTCTTGTTTATTTAATATGCTTGTGTAAAATGTGTTTGGATATAATCATATTCTTGGTTTGAGTATTTTATTTCTAATTAAATGTCTCTTCATAACTCTCCTAGTTATCTGTTGATCACAGTTGGAGTTGTATATGTCAAGTCATTTCCTCAGTCCAGGAAAGATATTTTGAAAGATTTGGTAGAAATGTGTCGTGGTGTGCAACATCCACTGAGAGGTTTATTTCTTCGAAATTATCTTCTTCAGTGTACCAGAAACATTTTACCTGACGAAGGAGAGCCAACAGAGTAATTAATTTTCTTTCTTCATTTAGTTGTAATTTTTAAATAATGAATTATTTTTAAAGTGTAGAAAAGTATACAGAAATAATAAAATAAATATAAGTAATTTCCCATTCAGTCTGTCTGGTAAAATTTTGTGTGGAGATTTCCAATCCACTAATAAAACTCTTTAAAATATGTGGATGATCTAAAATATATCCTTAATACAAATTGTGTTTTTGGTTTATTAGAATCTTTTTTTCATTTAGTATAATTTAGAGCATTGTAGTAAGTATTCTTTGAAAATATGACTTTTATAAATGTAACAGTTTTTATAATTTATGGAATGCTGTTTAGAACATAAACAATTTTAATGACCTGTGTACACAAAATTAAGGTATTAACTCCAAAAACAAGTCATAGACTCCTGTCTCTTTTAACTACTGTTTCAGTGCCCAAAGCCCACTGGCAAAGGGTCAGCTAGCTATTGTCTTCAAATAATGGATACGTTCTTCATATGACAGATCCCTAGATTAAAGAATTTACTTGTTTTTTGAAAAAAGTATCTATTTTATTAAGAAATATGAGGGGAAAGAATAAATATGATTTAGAAAGAAAAAGAAAGAAGATGTATACAGGGGGTGGGAGGTTGTGGGGTTGGTAGGAATATGGGTAAAAATGAGAATTAACTTGTGTCATATACTGGTATAAATTCCCCACTGTTAAGTGTGATTGTGAGCTGTATGTAAAATATACCAATAAAAAATTCAATTTTTTAAAAAGATATATTAATCATGGTTTTTAGTATCTATAGTAATTTCTATTTCAAAGAAAAAATAAAGTTTTACCATGTATTTGACAAAAAAGAAAAGTATAGAAAAGATAAAAATTTAACTATGAATAAAGTGATGTGGTTATTTGCTTTATTATTTTTTTTTTTGAGACAGGGTCTTGCTGTGTAGTTCAGGCTGGCTCTGAGCTCACTATGTAGCCCAGGCAAACCTTGAATTTAGCAATCCTCCTGTCTCTGCCTCCCAAATGCTGGGATGACAGGCGTGAGCCACCACGCCCGGTGCTTTATTACATTTTTAGCCTTAATTTTAAGTATACAGAGTTTATTGAAAAATAAAGTAGTAAATAATCTCTCCTTAGCAGTTTATATTGCAAGTGAAAATCAAATATTCATGTGTGATACAGTTAGAAAATGATAACAGAGATCAGAAGACAACTATTAGGTTTTTTAAGGTTTTTTGAATTAAGGGAGTTGCCATAAGAACTGTTTTAATTGGCCCAAGATAGGGAGTTGGAAAGAATAATTTGTTCCATTGACTTGTATCATGTCCTCTGTCTGGTATTTTTGTTGTTTTCCTGTGAATTAACACTAAGCAATGAAGCTAAAGTGGTTTTTATAAAACATTGGCATATTACCGACATAAAAAGGAAATGAGTAAAGGATAGTAGTAGTAAGTTGGTCCAGCGTTTATATCCTATATAAGGATTTTCCCGGCTTTTTCTTTGTAGTGAAGAAACGACTGGGGATATCAATGATTCCATGGATTTTGTACTGCTCAACTTCGCAGAAATGAACAAGCTGTGGGTGCGGATGCAACATCAAGGGCATAGCCGAGATAGAGAAAAAAGAGAAAGAGAAAGACAAGAACTGAGAATTTTAGTAGGAACAAATTTGGTGCGCCTCAGTCAATTGGAAGGTGTAAATGTGGAACGTTACAAACAGGTTTAAATCTTTTGCTTGTCACTTTTCGTATATCATAGGATGTAAACTGAAATCTGACTTTTAAAATACTTCTGGTGATTAATATTTCATTGAAAGCCTTTGAAAATGATTTTATCAGAAAAGACCCAAATAAGCTAAAAGATGTAGTGTTTGTTGATCCAAAGATTGGATATTATCAAGATTTCAGTTCTCCTTAAATTGACCTATAGATTAAGTGTAATCTCAGTTTAAAATCCCAGCAGGTATAATTTATAATAGCTAGATCTTGGAAACAGCACATCAACAGATGAATACATAAAGTAAATATGGTATTTATACACAATGGAGTACTACTCTGCCACAAAAAGGATAAACTTGAGTCATTTGTAGGTGAATTATGCACTTGAAGACCATAATTTTTTTTTTTTTTTTTTTGAGACAGGATCTCACTCTGTAGTTCAGGTTGGCCCTGAGCTCACTATGTAGCCCAGGCAAGCCTCAAACTCAGCAATCCTCCTATCTCTGCCTCCTGAGTGCTGGGATTACAGGCATGAGCCACTACGCCCGGCTGAAGACCATAATTTTAAGTGAAATAAATAAAACACACAACCTTAAATATTGCTTTGTTTCTCTTGTATGAGAATACTCTAAGGATGTACAAGCAAAATGGAAGATAGATGTTGAGAACAAAGGAGGAGGAAGGAAAAAAGAGGAAAAGGGGCTAAAAACCTAAAGAATGAGAGAAAAAAATAGAAACAAAGCTTTCATAAATGGGAAGGGGAAGAAGGGTTCAAAAGAGGGAAGGGGAATGGGAAAGAATAAGTTAAAAATCAAGCTATATTATGTACAAATATCAGTTCCCTATGATGAAATGAGCGCTATGCATAGCAAATATATACTAACTAAAAATGAAAAGTAAAATCCCAGCAGGCTTTTTAGTAGAAGTCAGCAGGCCAGTTTCTATAATTTGTATGAAAAAACAAAGACCCTAGAACAGCCATATTTTTGAAAGAACAGAGTTGGTATACTCACTCAACATGAACTCAGGATTTGCAATGACATGAAAATAGTGTGATATTGACACATTTTAAATTTAACATGGATAGGTACTTAACAGGAGAGGGATGAAAGGGACAGTTGCATATCAATGGAGAGAAGTAAAGTAAGGATCAACACTATAAAGAGTGAGATAATGAATATGATCTGGCTTTGAAAGGCATGCGGTGTGTAGCTAATAAACTCAGCAGGTATATGCAATAGCAAACAGTAGTGGGGCTGGAGATTTAGCTCAGTGGTTCCGGCGCCTGCCTCTCAAGTGCAAGGTCCCGAGCTTGATCCTCATAACCTCATACAATGCTGGGTGTGGTGACTCGCCCACCAGCAATCAATACCACATACCACAGTGCCAGGTGTGGTGGCTCACTTGTAATCCCAGCACTCGGGAGGCAAAGAG
>PVIC010055039.1:0-11357 GCA_004025085.1 Thryonomys swinderianus | reverse complement strand
GAATACAAATCAGCTAAACAAAGGTAAGAAAAAAAACCAAAATTACTTAGCCATATAAATATGAGTGAATCTCAAAGACATTACATTAAGCAAAATAAAGCTAAATGGATAGATTTGGGGTGAGTCCAGTGATATAGAAATGAGAACACCGGTTGGATTCTAGTTGGGCTGAATGCAGCACAAACTGGACTGGGTGATACCTTCATCTTTAACTCAGCACAACTGGGAGGTAGATACCTATTTTTTAGTAGTGTGGTCCTGACAGAGGTGAGATAAGCCAATAGAAAATCATAGTTGTAGGACTTATTTATCCACTGGGAAGTCGCTCAAAAAACTTTCTGGCATTATGGAAATGTTCTATGTCCTGATTAAGACAATTGTTATATGCATATATATAAATTTATCAAAATTCACCAAAATATAAACATAAGATATATGCATTATACTATATACATACTACACCTCATTAAAATTAAAAACTACCTACCTATAATCAACTGAGTTTCCAGAGCTGCTCCAACTACACAGACTACAGAAACATCTTACCTTTGATTTGTTGGAAACTTCAGAACTATAAATTACTTTTCAGTGAAAGTAATTTCACTTTTTGTTGGATCACTCAACTGCCTTTGGGACTACCCTACAAGAAAAAGTACATACATATCCATACACAGATGCACTAAATTGAAAATAATTTGGGTTATTTATAGTCAGTTCGACTAGAATAAAGATGGCAGAGTGCAACACAGCCTAATTGTTCCCTAAACCTTTGTAGAGAAAATACTATCAGGTCAGTGTGGCAGTAAGACAAATAAACTCCTTATTTGAGAACTCTAAAGTGCATATGGAGAGCCAAGTATGGACTGTCTGAATTCCATCCTTAGGTGAGAGTAGAGAACAAGAAAGGTTTTAAAGGGGGAGATTAACATTAAGAGTTTGGAAAAAAATGGAGATAAGAGGTTTAGTATCCACAGCCTAAGACTTGGTTGTGGTGGAAGGGTGCTTTAAAAGACAGCCTGCAAATGTGCTTGTGAGTGGATGCTCCCGGCACTTCTGAGGATGCCTCAGGTTGTCTTGTATGATGATAGGGAGCCATTGTAACAGAATGTCCTCCTGTTCAAGCTTGCGATTACATCAAATAGATGTAGTCACTGTCTTTGTGTATACTTCAAAGTGGTATTTTAAAAGGGAAGAATTATAAACATTAGAAATCTGGAATCCCTTTTTGAAAAAATACGCTAAAAGTAATTTAAATTAAAATGCACTGATCAGTTCTGTTTCAGATTTTTGAGGCATGCCAATTTTTACTGATTTTATCTCACAGTTATTTAATATAAACCACCACCCCAGATCAAGAGAATCAGGCAGGAGCTTTGTGATAAAACTCAAGAACTGTTCACAAACAGCTCCAAACATCTTCATAGATAGCCTCCTGAAGATATTTAATAAGTCTGTAATAATTAGTGCATGATCGTCAAGACATGAGAATAAGAAACAGCTGCTTTGTAAAAAATTCCAACTACAGTAGGGATTAATTCTAAACTCATGTCATATTTGGTCAGTTTTCATTTGGGACAACAAGAAAATCTTTACCAGGCTCATGGCAATTATATATTTGATGAACAGATGAAATATAAAATGTTAATTTTGTTTTGCTCTGAGATAAACATTTCTGTGGACATGAAATCCTTTGATGTTGGGAGAATCAAAAAGAAGAGACCACTAACACAGCTTACTGTGCCTGGTCTTTCCTGCTCTACCTCACTGTATCAAACATGGGATCTAATTCATTTTGAGAGTTTTTTTGTGTTGATGAATATCATCTTTTTTTTAAATTGCATTCTTTATTGGTACAATTTGCATACATCTCACAATCACACATAACAATGGGGAATTTGTACCAATAGATGACACAGTCAATTCTAATTTTTACCCATATCCCCACCCACACCTCCCCACCCCCTATATACATGCTCTTTTTATTTTCTTTCAGAATCTTATTTATTTCTTCCCCTCATTACATCCCCACACCAAATTTCCTTTGGAAATTTCCCATTCTAAATGAATATCATCTTAACCCTACCTTTATTTGTTGCCATAATAACTCATTTTTCTTAAACATACACAATGCCAAAATGGTGTCTCTACTCATTTGTGTGACTATGTCTGAGAAGAATTGTGATCAAAGCTTTCTACTTTAGGGTTCTAGGCATCTGAGCTTGAATTCCATTTTCACCATTTATAAATCATGAGATTTTTTAAAAAATTAATTTTTTGAGGAAGAAAATATACAAAAGGGAAAGGGTTGGTAGAGGAAGGTAAAAAAGGGAAACATCTTGACAGTAAAAAAGAAAAAAATAAGGAAACAAAGCTTGTCTATAGGGGTCAGGGTTTGTAGGGAGGGCAGGGGAAAGGGGAAAATGGGAATCAAGATGTGTCATGTGCAGGTACAAGTTCTCAGTGTTAAATGTGATCATGTTGTATGTATAAAATGTACCAATAAAATCAATTTTAAAATATATTTTTGTAAATTAGTTTCTTCATCTCTGAAGTAGGAATAATAATAGTAATTACATGGTCATAATGCAGTAATTCACAATAAGCAAAGTGTTAGCAAAAGGTGAGTGGTAAATAAATAATAGGTATGATGATGGCAATAATGATGGGATATGCCAGCAGAGCTTTTCCATGTAAATGGTGCTGGGTCATCTGGGCAGGAGTGGTGGGATGAATTCTGACTTAGTAGGTCTGGTAATGAGCCTGAGAACTTCCGTGTTCTATCAAGTCCCTATATGAAACCCCAATATCCTAGTCTATGAACCATACTTTGAATATCAAGTATCTCTTTCCTTTTTTGTGTGCAATGTGGTATATTTGTTGATTCATTGTCAGCTGTGTGCTGCTTTTCCAACTCTTCACGTGATTTAGTGAGCTTGAATTTTCCAAGAAACAAATGATGAGTACAGAAATTATAGCTTTTTAATTACCTAGATGTGTGTTCTCTAATATGCCAGACATATAAATTTCTTGTAGGGCAAGTATGTGAAGGATTGTCTTTTAATCGTTAAAAAATTGAAGCATTGATTTTTACATTCTTAGACATTTTCTTCCTATTCATCCGGCCTATTAATGACTATCTCCTTGTCCACAGGTTTATAATTAATCCATCCTCTCTGTACCCTCATAGAACAGGCAAGATTACAGGAAGTCTTCTAGTGTCAAAAAAAGTCCATTTGCAGATCTGTAAATATATCTTTTCTCTGGTATGAGAAACAGAAGATGTAAATGAGCTCTAGAATATATGGTAGATATTGTGAAATAGAAAATATTCAAAGGGAGAAGGGGTTTAAAGGTAAGTAACAATGGGAAGAAAAAATACGCTGGTAATAAAAAAGGGAAACAAAACTTAGGGGCGGGAGATTGTAGGGTAGGTGGGGGAATGGGGAAAAATGAGATTTAAATTGTTTCATATACTGGTACAAATTCTCCATGTTGTGTGTGATCCTGATGTGTATATATAATGTACTAATAAAGATTCGAATTTTTTTAAAAAAAGAGTCTATTTGCAAGTGTGACTCTTCCATTTCAGGCAGAAATGTATTGATCTTGTCTTCCAATTGCCTTGCTAATTATATCAGGCGTTGTGCTTCACCTCTTTCTTGGCCTGACCATCCTTAACATGTAAAAAGAGGGAAAAAAGATTAAATAATCTCTAGCCTGTGGATGAGGTTTATCCATATCTTCCTTTCTACTTTACGGGGCCCTGTCAGCTTCTGCTCTTGCCTACCTGGACCACAGCATCTCTTCTTACTCAGCAGCCTACATCAGCTATTCAGTGCCGTGGACTCGGCCCCCACTTCACAGTCCCTTTCGCTCTCCCAGTTCTCAGAACTAGCCCAGTGTGGCTTTGGGTCCTAATATTCTTTTCACTGTGTATTCCTTTCCCACGTTGGTTTTCTATGCCTGCCATAACACATTAGAACAAACTTAGTGGGTTAAAAAAAAAAAACAAAACATTTGTTAGCTATAGTTTCTAGATTATAAGTTTGATACGGCTCTCACTGGGCAACAGTCAGTACATTGGAAGTCTGAGTGCCTTTCTCAAAACCCACTGCCTTACCCTTTGCAGCTTTCAAATGCCACCCATTGCTTATCCAGGGGCCCTTTTCTCCATCTCCAAAGAAGGTGATATTGCATCTCTCTGACTTGTTTCCACAGCCGCATTTCCTGCTGTCTCCTCTTCTGCCTCCCTTTTGACTTTAAAATTACATTGGGATGCCTAAACAGTTTAGAGCAATCTTCCCTTTCAAGGTCCACAATTTCATAATGTCTTTTTAAAAAGGCCCTTCTGCATGGAAGGTAACATATTTCAAATTTCAGTGATTGGGTTTGTGCCTGATATTACAGAACAATTTCTGTTCAATGCCTGTGGCAGATGACGCGTTCTACATCTATCTGTTAAAAAAACCCTTCATATCCATCTCTTAGCCCAACCTAACCAAGGCTGCTAAGAAATTTGATGTGCATAGTTTGTAATGCTTGATTTCTGCCTTTCCCTTGCATTATTGTAACAGGATTCAAAGTACATGGAGAAAAAGCTTCTGAAGAGCCATCCTCTTAGTCATGCTGTACGCATTTATGGTCTAGGTCTTCAGGACTGGTAACCCCACTCATTCCACATTCAGTCAGTCTCCAGGATATTCACTGAGGTCTTTTAGCTTGTATTCTCAGCCAGCCTGTAGATTTGTATAACCTCAATTGTAGGAAGTTTGCCCTGTCTGCATTATAAAGACTGCTCTGGAAGCAAAACATTACCTTTCGCAGTCATCTAGCTCTGGAAAGGGACTTCAGATAGTTTTATCTCGCCTGAATTTAGGGAGTCAAGATGGATGTGTGTGTGTGTGTGTGTATGTGTGTGCACATGCACAGCTTCTCAACGTTGTTCATTCCATCTGAATACTAAGTCAACTAGTATTTGTCCAGAGGCCACAGAATCCCATAATCAACCACACAAGACTTAACTACCCATTTTTTTTTAAAGAAAGAGGAGTACATGACCTTTTCCTATTTCATGACTTTATTCTATCAAAAAACATGAAAATATATAAATAAAAGAAAGCATGGTCTTTTTATATTCAATTATTCTTTCTGATATCACCAAACCTAACAATGATTATAAGATATATCATCTTATGTACTGCTATGAAAGAAAAATGCCAGTTAAATTAGCACAGTGACTTTTATAACCAAAATTCTTAATTTATATTTATTTGAAGAATCCTTTTAGATTTACTTCTCTGATGTTAAGTGCCAGCCTCCTATGTTCTGTGTTTTTCTGCACAAATAAGAATTTTTTTTCTAAACTGAGTGCTGAATAATCTTTTACATTAAGCCATGTTAATGGTATCACCCAATATGTAGCACAGAGCTCAAATGAAGCCTGAAATAGCTACCTATGAGTTTGCACAAATGCTAGCAATAATGATGACATCCCAAATGACACTGTGTTAGCACTGCATCACTATAACAAGTGCCTTAGATAATCAAATTATAAAGAGAGCTTTATTTTGCATGATGGTTTTGGATTTTTCAGTCCCTAGTTGATTGGCCTTTTAGGATTTCAGTGAAGAAGCGCATCCTGGCAGAAACACAAGGCAGAGCAAAATCACTCACCTCACAGGTGGGAACAAAAGAGACGAGGAAGAGGGTTGGAGTTCTCCAATGCCCGCCAAGGACACACCATTAGTAACCTAAAGACTTCCCAGTGGGTCCCACTTCTTAAAGTTCAACGCCTCCCAGTAGTGCATCCCTGCAGACCAAATCTGTAGCACATGCTCTTAGAGTGTCATGTGTAACATCCCATCTACAGCAGGTGATGACTGCACGATACTGCGTGGAAAATATATCTTAATTTTAAAGATGTTAAATTGTGAAAATATATGCATATATATATATCTTAATTTTAAAGATGTTAAATTGTGAAAACATATGAACATTATGTATATCACTCCTCACTCAACTCATATGGATAGTGCCCTATCTATACACGGTGTTCCTCGTTCTTTTTCTCCCTAGGGTGTGATACACCAATCCACTAATGGTGCTCTACATATACAGCCTGCCTGATGACTCTTTGCCTTCACACATGAAGAACCCACTCATCTCTTGTCTATTTTCCCCTGAGCTGTAATCAGAATTCTTACTTATCTCTTAAGGTAACGTTCAAATGTTTCTTTATGATACTAAGCAAATTTCTTTTTTTGTTTGTTTGTTTTTTTTTGTTTTTTGAGACAGGGTCTCGCTTTGTAGTTCAGGCTGGCCCTGAGCTCACTATGTAGCCCAGGCAAGCCGCCGCGAACTCAACAATCCTCCTGTCTCTGCCTCCCGAGTGCTGGGATTACAGGCGTGAGCCACCGCGCCTGGCCCTGTGGTATGTGGCATTGATGGTTGGTAGGCGTGAGTCTCCACGCCCAGCATTGTTGTATGTGGTTACCAGGGATTGAACTCAGGGCCTTGCGCTTGCGAGGCAGGCGCCGGAACCACTGAGCTAATCTCCGGCCTCTACTGAGCAAATTTCTTCACCTAGCAGTATAGTTCGTTCCCTGTATGATCCCCTTTGAAACTTGTGTTCAGAGGCTGGGTTTTTTTTTTTTTTTTTCCTGTTTTTCTGCTCTAAGGTATGTCTTAAGAAGCAGGGGCTGTGGTTTTTTACATTAAGATTCCCTGATGCCTTTTAGACAGCATTGCTATGCAAGAGGCAGTAGAAGGAGCCCTGCGGAGTCAGACAACAGCCCTCTGACAAGGGAGTTAGTTTGCATTGTAGAACTGCTTGTTGAGGGTGATAGGGATAATTGTAAGTCCTATACAACAATGGGAAGAAACAAAAGAGGCTAAAAGTTATATCTAACGATCAATATTTCAACTTTTTCTAGATACACAAGGGCTAACAGCATGCTGTTAAGTCTGACTGGTGCAAAATTACTTTAACAGTCAGTTAAATTATGACTCTGGGCATACTTTGTGGCTGGATGAAGGAAAAAGGTTACTGTGTACAGTAAAATCTTATCAGTTGAGATTGTTTGTTAAGCATGATATGTTTATAATTCTGATTTTCCTGCATAGTTTAGTATCACCTTCATTAATCTTATAAAGCTCATTTCCTCGATTACCCATTTGCTATAAAAGATCTCAAATGAACACTGAATTCCTCTGTCCAAAAATGATGCATTTTGAGATGTAAAGTATGTTTCAATGTTATGTTGCTGATAAAACATTGTCATATCAAATAAGACATAAACAACATAAATGTGAATGGTCCCGTTTATAATAAATAGTCCACATGCTATTATGAAGATCAACCAACAGACCGGTATTTATTTAAAATGTCAATTTGCTGCTATAACCTCTTTTGCAGGATCCAAGTCGCTCATAGTATCTGCTGTTACATCTGCAGGTCACTATTAAATTGAAACTGCACAGTACAGACCCCATCCAAAGCAGCTGTTTCATGGAGATAAGTTAAGGTCCAAAGAATCTGTACTTGGAAGGTCTTCTGTTACATGCACCAAATATTACAACTCTGAGAGCTCCAAAGTGAATAATACTTTTAATCCTCTGACTCTTTAGGTAGAAGCTTTACAGTTTGAATTTTAGTTTCAGTGGAAAATAATATAAAATGTAGATCTAATTTATGTTTCACAAAAAAAGAGCATTATTCAGCCACTTTCTTATGTTCAGTATTTGGAAGAAAAACTGTAATAAGTTTTGAGAATTGCTGGTAAAGACTTGCATGCTAAGAATTAGTTAATTCATGTTACACAACCAATTTCTTTGTACAGTTCCTTAATCAAATGACTAGTTTTATAGCTAATCAACTTCTCTACATCCCTAAAGTTAGTCAAAGGTGTGCAATAATCATCTTGTCTATCTCTTGCTTTTATTATAGGCTTGAGTTGAGCTTAAGATAAGTCAACTTAGTATATATAAAGGAAATAGGATACATGTACTAGGATTCATTAACGTTCAAACGTTGTGTAGCTATTACAAAAATTCATTTAATACAAGGTTACTGACATGGAAGCTGTCGAGAAAACCTGTTAGAAATGTCACTTACACTGAAGACATAAACACAAACTGATACAGTAGAATTTTAAAATGGAACAAAGAACTAGTATGTATGCAAAACAATTATATTGTTATAATAAATTTATTTAAAAATTAGGTTTACATGCATAATTCTGCATAAAGGCTAGAATAAAAATAACTCAGTGGGAAAGATCTTAGTAAGGCCTCAGGATAAAACAAATAATAGAGAAAACCACTTGGGTGTGTAGCTGTCAGCATTATTCTTTTGTCATAAATACATGATGAATATATACAGAGAATGTCAAAGGAAGGTAAAGAAAATATGCAACCTATTATTTAATATACGTTGTATTGTAATGATATGAAGTATTAATATGTGCTCTGGTTCATGTGACAGGAGACATGGACATTTTTGGAGCATGAAAGATAGAAAGATGTAGGCCCTGACACAGTCAGCACCACCCCTTGGGTTGCACAATTTCTAGTAGTCAGTGTTGGAACCATCAGGCATAGAAAAGATATAGTAGGAACTGTTCCAACTACATTTTTCTTTGGCAAAGATTTATGCAAATCTAAATAAACATTCATTATATAACACAATAAGAGCAACAATAAGAACACCATTGAATATGATTTTTAACATGATAGTGAAGTAAAAATACAATAATGTTTTTTTTAGAGGACAACAAGAAGTAATTCATTCTAAAATGTCTTTATTATGGGAAAAGAAAAAGATTTTGATTAGTTTCTATTTCACTACATATTTTAGAGTGTTCTGAGTAACCACAGGAAAAACTATACTAGTCAACAATCTGTGTATTGCTATAGAAACAATTCAAATATATTAGTAGTCACAAGATATTTTGAGGTACATATACATTACAAAATGATGATGAAAAGCAAGGGAAAGCTAAAATGTCTTTAGAAGTGACTTTTTTTTTTTTGCTATATTAGGGATCAAACTCAGGCCCTTATGCTTGCAAAATAGGTGCAGTAGCACTGAGCTAAATCCCCAGCTAGAAGTGACAAAATCAAATGCTGTCAGGAAAAGTAAAAAAGGCTTATGAATAATGTTCATTTTCTTAATCTAAGTAATAAATACAAGATTGTCTCTGTCTCTGTCTGTTTTCTTATAGATAAATTAATTGTACTTATCATGCTTCAACATATTTTATAATATATTTTAAAAAAGAGCAACAGCAAAACAAATTGGGGAACATTCAGAGATGAATAATCCTGGAAGAATTATTAGTACATGGAACTCTCATTTAATGAGGAAAGGATTCATAATTACTGTGGGAGAAAAACATTCAGCCTTATATGAAGCTATTAAATTTTATAAAATATTTTTTGGATTTTCTCAATTAGACCTTTTTTTTTTTAGATAGGGTCTTGCTTTGTAGTTCAGGCTGGCCCTGAGATCACTATGAGCCACCATGCCCAGCACTGTGGTATTTGGTATTGATTGCTGGTGGATGTGAGTCACCACGCCCAGCATGATATGTGGTTACCAGGGATCAAACTCAAGACCTTGAGCTTGCAAGGTAGGCGCCGGAACCACCGAGCTAAATCTCTGGCCCAGCCAGACCTTTCTTATTTAAAAAAAAAAAAAATTGAGAACATTTTCTGTAATTCTAATTGAATAGGCATCATAAGCACCTTATGATTTTTTTTTTTTTGAGACAGGGTCTCACTTTGTAGTTTAGGCTGGTACTGAGCTCACTATGTATGTAGCCCAGGCAAGCCTTGAACTCAATAATCCTCTTGGCTCTGCCTCCCGAGTGCTGGGATTACAGGCATGAGCCACCGCGTCCTGCATTGTGGTGTGTGGTACTGATTGCCTGTGAGTGTGAGTCATGATGCTCCATATTGTTACTGGGGATCAAACCAGGGATCATCCACTTGCTAGGCAGGTGCAGGAACCACTGGACTAAATTTCAGGCCCACCTTCTGATATTTTATTGCTTGTACAATAAGCAATTGAAATATTCTTCATTCTCTTTTCAAATCAAATCTGTGGCATTTATTGCGCTCTCCACTCTGGAACTTCCCTGGTGTGCATAGCCAGTGAAGCCAAAGCTGAGCAGGACTGAGACCAACCGGCCAGGCAGCTCATTTCCATGAAATTACATTTCTTTCCTTGTGGGGAGGCAGAAATGGCCACTTACACACACCTTTCTTTGTTTTTTGCTTTGACTCAATTTCCTGTCTTCTCTGTCTCTCCTTCTAGGATAAGCTAGAGGTCTTTGCTGTAGTGTGGGGTTCTTGCGGCAGTTTGATGGGGGTGCTTCTCTTATCCATCGGTGGTTAGCCAAGTGCACAGCTGTTGCCAGAAGAATCAATGACAACATTCATTAAAGGTAGTAAAGCAGCCAGTTTATGTTGACAGAGAAACAAACAGTTCTCTAAGCTGAAACCCAAAGACTAGACGGTACCAGAAGCTGCCTTTGTCTTTGCTGAGTTAAAACTGGCTTCTCTTGGTGAAGCATTCCTATGTCTCCCACCTCTGAGCAAACAAAGAATGTGAGGCTCTAGTAGCCACATCTGAGTTGAGGATCTGATGTGTGCAAACATCAGCTTCCTAGTGTAACGTGGGCCAGCAAGAGCACCTGTTACATGGTTCTGGGAGGTTTAGGAATGTAATGCAGGCAGAGTCCTCAGGAGATAGTTTTTCTCCTTACTGACCTATAGACCAGTGTTCTTAAACTTAAAAAATATGAACGTGCCAGGCATGGTGGCTTACGCCTGTCATCCCAGCACTCAGGAGGCAGAGGCAGGAGGACTGCTTAGTTTGAGGCTTGCCTAGGCCACATAATGAGCTCAGGGCCAGCCTGAACTACAAAGCAAGACCCTGTCTCAAAAAAAAAAAATGAACATACATTGTAAAGAAAAACAATTCCAATAAACTCTGAGCTGTTACTGATATTACTACTAAAAAAGTTTTGATTCTTTTGCATTGTCAAGTATTTAATATAATGTATGCATAAATATGTGTGTTCATGCGAAATTTTATATTCTCTGAATTGGATATAAGGAATAACGCTTGTGCATAATAACTGTTTTTTGCTCTTTAAACTTCTATATTTTTTACATTTTCTTTTGTAAAAATATTTTATTGACACATTAAAATCTGTATTTAAAATTGTACTTTTGAAATAGGTATAAAAATAGAAGTGGATATAGCCCTTAAACATTTGTACCTTTCTTCCTCCTTTTCTCTCTTCTCTTTCCTTCCTTCTTTCTTTCTTTCTTTCTTTCTTTCTTTCTTTCTT
>PVIC010055038.1:0-11356 GCA_004025085.1 Thryonomys swinderianus | reverse complement strand
GACTATCTGACCCAAGCTCACCATTAATTTCTATGTGATTTGCTAAACTGTATGAAGACAAAATCTAGCTTATTAAATGTCAGGACAGCTTTGACGGTGGCTTTGATTGACCGAGAAGCTGCTTGAAGGGCCGTGGAGTTTAAAAACTGCATACACCTCTGCCATTAGGTTGGACGCCAGTACTACACGTGTTCTATGACGACCAAAGGAGGACATTTATGTAGCTAAAAATGAAAAAAAAAATCAGGCCTCCTTAGTGAATCAAAACAGAAATTTAGGTTGAACCTTTTTAGCTGGGGTAAAATGAAAACCTGCTATTGGTAACTCTTTAGGACCTTGAATCTGTGCGGTTACATTGCTTAGAATTCCTGCTACCTTCCCAAAGCCATCTAATCCGAAGTCACTGCAAATAAAATGCTGATTAAATAATGATCAGAGTTTGCATGTTAAAAAACAGTTTTCAGGGCCGGAGGGTTAGCTCAGTGGTTCCAGCACCTGCCTCGCAAGTGTAAGGACCTGAGGTCGATCCCCGGTTACCACATATAATGCTGGGCGTGGTGGCTCACGCCTGTCATCCCAGCACTCGGGAGGCAGAGACGGGAGGATTGCTGAGTTCGCGGCGGCTTGCCTGGGCACCATAGTGAGCTCAGGGCCAGCCTGAACTACAAAGCGAGACCCTGTCTCAAAAAAGCAAAAAAAAAAAAAAAACCAAAAAAACCAAACAGTTTCCATGGTCAATCTCTGTTATATAATTAAATAAAAAAACTGTAGAAGTCTGTAAAAGAGTATTATTTTAATGTCATTCTTTGCAGAACTTTCTGGGCTGTGACTCTTACCAGAGTAAGTCATGAGTAAAATACAGTAGTTTTAAAAAGGCGGATATACATATTAACAATGTGTGAATAAATCAGAACTTTTTGGTCAGGACTTGATATTTATGCAACTTAAAGTTTCAGAGTCTCAATTTAAATCTTAAGTGAAATACTTTAATTTTTCAAATGATCAGAACTCAGCAAAATACATGTGAATGTGAGATAAAAGGTACTAACACTTTCCCATCTTTTGTGCTTTAAAAAAATACCATGTTAAAGAGTTACTACTCTTTGAGGATAGGATATTATTTTGCTTTTGAAGGGAAACATTGTACTCTATAGTATGACTTGTACTGTCTTTTGTGGCATTATTAATACATTTCCTGTTTAAGGAAATGACTTTTTTAAAAAAGCATGATAGTTTCAACTTCAAACTATTGACTTTTAGAATGTCTTATCTTACCGATGTCATTCTGGGCATGAAGAATAAAGTGTGGAAAATGCTTGTCATAATAATTCTATTGTTATGAGATTCTCCTTTTTAAATAAAATAGCTCACGGTTGCCTTTTCTTCTGGAGAAGTGACTGAGAGGGAAAGTAAGTTTTGAAGAGAAACAGACCCTTCACTTCTAAATTGGCGAATGATAATGTGATTTTTTAAAAAAAGGCAAATACATACTATATCTATAATATAGATCACAGACAGTCTATCAGACAATCTTCTAAAGATTTTGAGCTCAATTTATAAAGGTCATATAAATGACCTCACACAGCTCTGATGTTTTTCTTTTTTCTATTTTATTGCATGATTTAAAATTTATGCCCATGATATAAAATTTAACATATTTGAATTGAAATACTAAGTTCAGGAAATAAGAACAGCAAAGAAAGAAAGGGAAAAGAAAAGAACAGCAAAAGTTACATTCTCATGATGTCAGATTTTCAACATTACATAATTAAGTCATGTTTCTCCAGTGAACAGCGTATATGATCAACATATGTTTAAATAGTATTTACTGATCGGAATATATATCTTCACTTAATTTACTATAGTTCAGATATTTTTCAGTTATTAAATAAATTATATATCTATATCCCCACACAATACAAGTGTACAGATTAGGGATACAGTTACTGAAGTTCAGTCTCTCTGTCTTTCTGTGTCTCTGTTTCTCTGTGTGTGTCTCTTTTGCCCAAATCCTTCTCACTAAGCTGGAGCCACAGCCCTGTTTGGGGACAAGGTCTCACTAAGTAGCTACTTTGTCCAGGCTGGGCTTGAACTGGCCATTTTGCCTCCACTTCAGAGTGCTGGGATTGCAGGAGGGTGTAACTATCCCCAGCTTTAGGACTTCCTCTTAAAATTAAGGTAAAATTTAGTTTTGAAAAGTATGAAGTATAATGAATAATAAATTATATTCACTAAATAACTGTCTTTTTTTTGAGACAGGGTCTCATGCTGTAGTTTAGGCTGGGCTTGAACTCATGATTCTCCTGCCTCAGCCTCCCATGTGCTGGGATTATAGGCATGCACCACCACATCTGGTCAGAGTAACTGTCTTATTTTTGCATTAGCAACAGTGGAGAACATTTGGTATGTACTTATTTGTGCTGGACAGTATGTTAAGGGCTTTGTGTTCATGAGTTGATTTAGTTTGCAACAAAGGCATGGCTTAGGTAGTTTTACTCTCTGAAATTTATGATTGAATAGCTTAATCAAGGGTCCACGGCTAGTTATGTGATAGAATTAGAATTTGAACCTGTGGCTGTCCAATCACATGTGAAATAATTGAACAGCAAATTATCTCTCTGTCTGTTGAACAAGATCAGAAAAGTTTAACTTACCGATAGAACTTCGGATTAGTTCCATACGTGGAACAATACAGTTGTTATGACGAAACTGAGAAATGTTGAGGACAGGATCTGAGAGACAAGGACACGTATACCTATTTCTCTTTCCCCAGCAGGAGGAGCGTGTGAGGGGTAAGTAGGGGAGACACAGGGGCGTGCAAGTCTGTGGCAGGCGCTGCTGTTTGCCTGGGCCACTAATTCACTCAATTAGGTTTGCCTGGGCCTCGGGCTGGGTGGTGGTAACGGGGAGAGCAGGTCAGGCCCTTCCGGGGAGAAGGCAGGAGAGTCCAGATGAGAACAGGTGGGTTCCTGTAGCTACAGACAGCCACGCTCAGCCAGGCCAGGCCTCCCGGGCCTGGAGAGAACAGAGCAGGGGTTCGCTGTGGGAGAGGCGGGGGCGGCTCCACGCAAGGGGGAGACGCTGCGGGGAGGGAGGGCGGGAGGGCTGCAGCGGGGTGTCCTCGCACGGTCAGGGGTGTGCGCAGGGCGAGGGCCCGGGCCCGGGCATGTGCAGGGTTTTGGTGAAAAGGCGACAACTCGGGCTGGAGATTTAGCTCAGTGGTTCCGGCACCTACCTCGCAAGCGCAAGGCCCTGAGTTCGATCCCGGTAACCACATACAATGCTGGGTGTGGAGACTCAGCCCACCAGCCATCAATGCCACATACCACAGTGCCGGACGTGGTGGCTCACGCCTGTCATCCCAGCACTCGGGAGGCAGAGGCAGGAGGATTGCTGAGTTTGAGGCTTGCCTGGACTACATAGTGAGCTCAGGGCCAGCCTGAACTACGAAGCGAGACCCTGTCTCACAAAAAAAAAAAAAAAAAGACAACTCAAGGTATCAACGCCAACGTGCGGCAGAGGGCAGGGGCTGAAGGGCCAGTCACAGCTTCACACGGGGCAGAGCAGGAGGCTCCTGGGGTCCGGATCAGAAGCCCCTGCGCCTGGGGCTGGAGAGCAAGCGCAGTGAGGGCAGCCTGGGCGCCCCATTCCCACTGCCGGTCGTTTCTTCCTCTCAGGGAGAAAGGAAACCCCGTCCGGTAACGGTAGCGACGGAGACGAGCTCCTGGCGTGAGCCTTTAACGACCGGGCGAAGTGGGCGCGCCGCTCCTCCTGCTCTCGGGAGGCGCAGACGGCGGCTGGTGAGTCGCAGGGGACCTCGGCGCCGGCTTCCAGAACAGTCCCCGCGTCCACGCGTCCACGTCCGGCTGCGGTCACGGAGCTGAAGTCTGTCTCACCCACGCATACGTGACGGGCAGCCCTGCTGCGCTCTTTCTCCTGGTACCTTTTTGAAGTGCCCATCGCACCCGCCCGCACAGTCCTGGAGAACAGGGGATGAAGCCGGCTTGACCTCGAGAAGCAGCCTTGACCTCACCGCCCCGCCCTGAGCCAGTAGCCAGCCGGGGCTTCCGAGGCCTCTTTCCCAGGGGCTCTGTAGTTTACCCCTCTGAGTTACAGATTTCTAAAGAGCAGAGTCTAATTTTGCCAGTTTTAGCATGATATAAAAGAGCAATTATGTGTATTCTCCTGTATCTT
Organism: Thryonomys swinderianus; assembly: GCA_004025085.1. Classification (NCBI taxonomy): domain Eukaryota; kingdom Metazoa; phylum Chordata; class Mammalia; order Rodentia; family Thryonomyidae; genus Thryonomys; species Thryonomys swinderianus. Next base: position 7,162 of record PVIC010055038.1, on the reverse strand, counting down.
GCTTCTTTTGCTCAAATTGTCTTTTGAGATTTATCCACATGGAGCGTGACCCTAGCGCCTTCGTTTTCAATGCTGAATAATGTTTTGCCGCATGGATTTATCACGCTTCTGGCCCATTTTATTGCTTAGAGACGTGTGAGTTATTTCCAGTGTCCAGCAATTGTGACCAGTGTTGTCCCTTTTTGGGAAAAGTTCCTTTTTTTTTTTTTTTTCCAATTCAAAAGGCTTTAAGAATGCAATTTGACATATCTTTGTGTATTTCAGGGTTTGGGGGCTTTTCTGATCCCCTTGAACTGAAGTCCCCAGGTGGTTCCTGTGGGTGGCTGCTTTGCTTACGCATGAGACGTAGCTGAGGAGTATGAGGAGCATTTCTAAATTAAAATGTTCGAAGAGGTCAGGTGAACTGAAAAAACAAAGAAACAGTTATTCCCAGATCTCCCATTTCCCCTGCTCTTCCACTTCATTGTTGGAATCTCAGCTGAATGCAGCCAGCATGCATATTTTCCTACATCGGTCCTTTGATCAGTAAAGTAATTTCTTTTCCTTCCTCTGTACAAATCTTTTGATTATAGTAAGCTCATTCTTTGAAGAACAGACACGGTAAAAATATTAACAGCTTGAGTAATTTTAGCAACTATCTGAAATAACCGATTTTGCAAGAGATAAAATTAAACTAATTTTATCCAGTGAAGCACTGAAATATAATACAACTAGTAATAAGATTACAATGCATTATACGTTTAATCACAACATGTAAGATAGACAGCTGTTGAATCTACAGGCTCTGGAGTCAGAAAGACGGGGTCAGGATTTTGGCTGTACCTTTTATTACCTGTGACCTTGGGGAATTTTTCAACCTTCTACTGTGGCTTTCCTGAACTATAAAATAAGGATAGTAGCAGTATATTTGTTTCACAGGACTGTGGTGAGCACCCAGTTAGCACTTAACACAGGACCTGCATTACTGAGGCTCAGTGAATGTTGATTGCTGTTGATATATTAAGCTCATCAAAAGGGCAGGACAAACAGAGTATTTGTTAACAGATCTCGACACAGACAGTTACCTACTTAGGTCACAGCTATTTATTTGACACTGAATAGACTTCTGCAGCGGAGGCTGAGGATCAGACAAGAGGCCTATTTGTGGAGATGAGACAATTAGAAATCATAAAGGAGTGCCAGTTTATGTGAAATATGTTCGAAAACATAAAGTAGGCAGTGATTGCCTTTCAGGGACAGCCACAACTTTCCAGGAGTTGCATTTTGAATTTGATCTTAAATTCAGTAATAGATGCAACTTTGCCAAGAGAAAATTGAAGTTCTTTCTTCCAGAAAATATGTATATACAGAGAGGGAGAAATAAATACAAATTCTTTTGGGGGATGACAGGAATGGGAATTGTTAGAAGGGAGAGATAATTGGTGGCGTGTGTTATAAGCAGTTTATTAATGTACGATAAGGAAAATAAGAATTCAGTTCCATTTGGGTTGGTTTTCTGAATCATAAATCCATTAAGGCATGGCATAACTATACAGCACCCATTCTGGCAGATTATAAAAAAATGATAATCTTTCATCAAAATAAACTTTCCATTAATACAGATAAAAATAATAAAGCACTTCGAAGCAGCAAAATTTAAAAATTTACTGAAAAAGCAGTCTAAAGCACTCTGGGAAGCTGAGGCAGGAGGATCGCAGGTTGGAGCCCCACCTGGGCAATTTGATTTAGAGACGATCCCCCCGTAAAAAAAAAGTCTTGAAAAAATTATTTTTTGGCTCCTTTGCTGACTTGGTTATTTTCTTCTTTTCCTTTGTTGCTTTTTTCCCCTCTTCGCTGTCTCTCTGTTCTCTGTGTCCGTCGGATACGCCGCCCTCCGACTGTACACGGAGGAGTAAGGCTTGGGCTGGGAGCACGGCTCGCCGATCTCTAACCCGGTGTCGCCACGACACCCCGGTCCGTGGCGTCCACTAGGTGGCGCCCACACCCACCGCTCGCGCCGCACCGGGCGCAGGTCGGGAGCCTCGGCGGGTTTCCCAGCGGCTGGCCGGTTCCGCGCAGTCCGTGCAAAGCAGCCTCCCTAAGTCCGCCCGAAACCCCGGAGGGCCCCGAGCGTCCGGCCCGCGGCAGGCCCCAGCCCCAGGCCCGGCCCGGAGCCCTGGCCTCGTGCCCCGAAGTCCCTTCCCGCGGGCCCCGCTCTCGCCCTGCGCACAGCGGACACGCGTGAGGCGCAATCGAGGCCGCTCCGAGCGGCAGCAGCGCAGGACCCGGGGCGGCGCTGTGGTCCTTTCGAACAGCCCCGGGCGGCGTCCTCTATTTCCCGGGACCAGACGCTGCGGGCCGCGCACATTGTTTCGTTCCGATTCTTTTCTCTGGATCCGCAGTCCGGCCTCGCTCGGGTCTCGCATCGAGCCGGACCCGGAGCGGCGGACCGCGAGCGGAGACCCGGCCCCGGGCCCGGCTTCTCCGGCTCCTCATCAGGTTCACGACCGAGCTTGTCTAATTGAGACTCCGCAGGCTCGCTGTGGCTTCGGCCCAGCGGATTTTGTTATTTTAAGATCTCCTGCAGAATAAGAGACGCGCCCGATCTCCGCTTCTCCAGCCTCGCGCCCGACCCCTGCTGCGACGCCAGCAAAGAGGGGTTCGGCGCGGAACGGGCGAGAGTCCCCTGACCAAGCAGGAACAAATAACCCGGGGGTGCATGGAAATGGGGTACTATGTAAATTACTTCTTTCAAAATGTGCTTTCCTAGTGACTTTGATAGGCTGGAAGTAGATGAGTGGGTAATTATATTCATCTCTGAAAGGTATTTTACCTGATGATTTGTTTCTTTTAGAAGACATGCAGTTTCATTCAGACGTACTTTTCTTTTTTTCTTCCAAAAATAGGACCTTTACTTTCATTTATTAAAACATGACATTTCAATACACACTAAGACAAAATGATTTCTGGTGTGTTGGTAGAGAAAAATCTGGACGTGACAGAGGGGTTGCTGAAAGACAAGATTCTGGTTAACAATATAAATCTCTTGAAGTAATATACTTTTGGCCTCTGGGTGCCGCTGTTCAACTACTTCTTGTTTTTGTGGCCGGGTGAAAGGCGAGTGCATCCCGCAGATGTGTTCTCAAAAGAATCTGTTAAAGAGACATTTCCTCTCTCTGCAGTTATCTGCTAAATAACTTTTTTAGCACACGGATGTAAATTCAAGGTGGTTGCGATTTGCCACCTTAATTACCAAGTGATGACCAAGTAATATTAAAAACTGTTTATTCGGGCAGTTGGCTGGGTTAAAAGTCCGAATTCATTTTCCGTGGAAATGATCTTGTATTTACCTTTTCGTAGGGATGTAACCAGGAAAAAAACAAAAGAAAAAAAAACCCCCAAACAAACAAACAAATATTAAGACACAAAAGAGTTTTAGTTTAAATTTGTTGGTCATTTGTAGACATTTCAATTCTGTAAAAAATATTTCAATAGAAGTCAGTTTTATAAGAGAAGTAATGCCTAGCTTTGGGAAGAATAAATCAATTAAAATATAATTTTAGGAACCTAACATTGTTAAGCTCAACATTATTTTCCACTGAACTTTAAAGCTTAACTCCTTCAAAATTAAAAACACAGAACTATGTCTATACCTTTTCAGAATTCTTAATTTTCAGGCAATATTTATAATTTTGCAAAACATGTAAATCTTTTTTTTTTTTTAAACAAGATAGGTAGTAAGTTAGTATTCTGTACCAGGAAACAAAAGCACATGTTTGGTTGTTTTTAAAATCTGTTAATTATTTATTTCAAACCTAGAGTTCATCAAAAATGCCAGAGGAAGGGGTTCTAATGCTAAAGTTAATTTTGTTTTGTCATATACAAAGTAGTTAATCTAAAAATTATTGATTGATATCCTCCCTCTTTTAACTCTTTTAGGACTCAATATTTAAAGCAAAACTAATTTATCTAGGTGTTCCACTGCACAAAATTAATTCTGCTGGGACTGGTGAGGCCAAGCCTCATTATGAACAGTTCCTCTTGCTGAATGAACCTAACTAAGCCTCATGCTTACTGGGACACTTTTGCAAAATTGTTCACAACAAAGAATTTAACTCCTGAGGTGCTAGAGAGTTGACTCTCAGTGTTCTGTTTATTAGGCCTCTTCATGGGACCAGGGAAACAAGCCTCCAATGTAAGCGTCTTACCTTTTGTGAATGCTGCTTGTGTCTTTGAAGTCAGGCAGTTATATCTGTGCATATTGGAGGGATTTTAGCTTTATGGTCCACAGCCAGCGTTGATGTACTAATTAAAAATTTCCCCTTCCGTGAGCTGTGTCACCAGTATGTTACTGATCCTGTCTTTTTTCATGTGTATGTAAGTCGTGAATTTACGCGGGAGGCCACGTAGTTATTTAGATTACACAATAGTCTCAGTTAACGTTCTCTGCTTCAGTGTCTGACTGAATCAGTTGGTTACGTGAGCTTTTTGTGCCTGCTTAGAGGATGTAACTGTTGAACAACAGTTGTTTCTCTGCAGCTATAAAAATAGCTTAGCATCTTCATTTATGTCACCCTTTTTCGGTACAATTTTCTTTCATGTCTGTGGAAAATATTAATGGGGAACGAGTTTAAAATTTTTTTTTTTTGGTGTTGAGGATGGAGCCCAGAGCCTCATGCATGCGAAGAGAGCTCCTCATACAATGAGCTGCACCTTTTGCCCTTAAATGGCAACTGTCCCGTTGACTCGTTGCCTGTCGTGTATGTCTTCCTAAAGACCAGGCTGTGGGCCAGTGGAAGTCTCATCTCTTTTAGGGTTCTTTGCTCCTTTTGAAGTCTTTCATAGACATGGTCTCCTCCTTGCAAGTGCCAAATCTCCCTCTGGAATGTGGCTAATTCTGTGCTATATGTTTTCGTGTTGTGGCTGGTAAGAAATATTTATTTTGTGTTAGTGGGGAGGGCCGACCCACAAATGAGGCTTTCACAGAGGAAAAGATGTTGGTCAACCCGACAGTGAGTAGAGTCTTTTTTTTCTTTTTTTGCTGTTAGGGACAGAACCCGGGGCCTCCTCATACCTGTCAAGTGCATGCTCTGCCTCTAAGCTACACCTTGCCCCTGATTAGGTGACTTAATAGTAGAAAGCAATGATTTTAGTCTTCAGCAGTTTTCTTTTCTTTTTTTTTTTTTTTTGCTTTTTGGAGACAGGGTCTCGCTTTGTAGTTCAGGCTGGCCCTGAGCTCACTATGGTGCCCAGGCAAGCTGCCGCGAACTCAGCAATCCTCTTATCTTTGCCTCCCGAGTGCTGGGATTACAGGCATGAGCCACCACACCTGGCATTGTGGTATGCGGTGTTGATTGCTGGTGGGCGTGAGTCTCCATGCCCAGCACTGTATGTGGTTTCCGGGGATTGAACTCAGGACCTTGCACTTGCGAGGCAGGCGCCGGAACCACTGAGCTAACCCTCCGGCCCCTTCAGCAGTTTTCTTGATCCACATGCTAACAAATAGATACTTCTCAAACGCTCCTTGTGCTGAGAACTGACGAATTTACATTAAATTAGCTGACTGACTTGCCGCCTTGTGTCACACGTATGGGCCTCTGGAGGGTGTTCCAGTTATGCTGCGAGACCCACTTCATCAATGTAAACTCATTTTGCCTGAAAGGCAGTAACAGTTGCACTTTCCTAGTGCAAAAATAGCTTGAATCAATTATTCCTGGCTAAGGAACAGGATTAAGCACACATTTAGGTAGTTCGTGGTACATGATCAGAAAATCCTACTGGTTACATAAATTAAAATTTATTTGTATTTTCTCAAAACATTTTTATTGGTATGTGTTTGTAGTGCTGAATGATCGTCTTTGCTGTGGGGAGTCGGTGCCCACGCAATTAAAATTTAAAAATTACCTTCCTAGGGGCTCTTGCTTTCAATAGAGCTTCAAGAAACTCTGTAAAAACATGGATTACTAGCCCGTCAGTTTAGTTTCTCTGTAAGATAATAGTTGGAAAAGAAAGTGCTGCTTTGAGAAACTGAATTCTCAATCAATAATGTGGCTTGTGCTTCTGTTTTAAATTCAGCACAAAAGGTATTTAAACTTCTCAGAGTTCCTTCCCCTGTATTCTTGTCAGCTTCGGTGCATGAAGAAAGAAAAAGGCTTTATGCTTTGTGGACACTTATAAACATTCACTTTAATTAAGAATTTAAATTTAACCTTCACATAGATGGAGATCTATATTAGTCTGGATCCTGTCATGATGAATAACAAGGTACAGGAAACTTCAGGTCCACAAAAAAGATGCGTTTAGAGCTTATGGACAATATTTAGCAATTTCTTTATATTTCCATCTTCCTTCTGCAAGTAGCAGAACTACATCAACGGACAGCAAGGGGACAGCTCTTAAAAACAAGGATGCCTCCCCTTCTTTTGATTGATTTTTTTTTTTTCAGCTGGAAAATCCCCACTGGACGAGTTTTAAAAATTTTTTTTAAACTTCAACGTATCCTGGGAACAGGCCATTCCAGGATTGTGGAATGGGAACTTCAAACAAAGTTGGGAAGGGAGGCAACTGCGTAAGTGGAAACTCTGAGGAAACGCGGCGAGGCCTGGAAAGCGGTGGTTGGCGCTGGGCTGCCCCGGCCTCCGCCCGCCGCCGGCCGGTGAGTCAGAGCCCCGCTCTCAGGAACCGGCCGGAGAGATTCCCAGCATCTGTTTCCTCAACTATCACCCAGAGGATACTGGTGCTAAATCACAGCGAGTAAAAATAGCCTCCGACGTGGACTTTCAAACAAATAAGGCATGGATATTCGACAGTGCCGCGGAGGCTTCCCAGAGTTTTCGTTAGCTACCTAATGAATACATTATTCTGTGGTAATGAGTTATATCACTCGCTTTGTTCACCTGAAGGTTGAACAGAATCTTGACATTTTTATTGACCTGAGTTGAGCTACTTCTTAAAGAGCGTTGTCTTTGATATTAAAACCTGAACCATTTAGTTGTGTAAAGGTTGGTCCACGATCAGTCATCGAAAACGGCAAAGCTTTATTTCGAATGTAATAAAATATGTATTTTCTGAGATATATAGTAAAATCAAAAGCTCTGCAAGCTACTTGTCACGATGCCAACTGCCGATAGTGTTAAGATCGCTCTTGTTTTGGTTGTGGGGAATCTTTTTTTTTTTTTTTTTT
>PVIC010055037.1:0-11303 GCA_004025085.1 Thryonomys swinderianus | reverse complement strand
TGACCAGGGATGTTGAACATTTCTTCATATGCTTCTTGGCTGCTTTGACTTCTGCCTCTGAGAAGTGTCTGTTCATTTCAGATGCCCATTTTTAAATTGGGTCTTTAAACTTGGGGAGGCTGGTCTGTTTTAAGTTCTTTATATATTATAGATAATAGCCCTTTGTCTGATATATAGCTAGTAAAGATTTTTCCCCATGTTGTTGGTTGTCTTTTAGCAGTGCCAATGACTTCTTTTGCTGTGCACTGTCACCACTCTTGTTCAATATAGTGCTGGAGACATTAGCCATAGCAATCAGGCAGGACAAAGATATAAAAGGAATAAAGATAGGAAAGGAAGAAGTTAAACTGTCTTTATTTGCTGATGATATGATATTCTATCTAGAGGATTCTAAAAACTCAACCAAAAGACTGCTAGACTTAATTACCAAATTTGGTAGTGTTGCTGGATACAAGGTCAATGCTCAAAAATCAACAGCCTTTGTCTATACAAACAACAGACGCACTGAAAGAGAAATTGGGGAGTCAATCCCTTTCACAATAGCACCCAGAAAAATGAAATATCTAGGAATCAACCTAACAAAGGAGTTGAAAGACCTCTACTCTGAAAACTATAGGACTCTGAAAACTGAGATAGAGAAGGAAACCAGAAAGTGGAAAGACATCCCTTGTTCCTGGGTAGGGAGAACCAACATTGTCAAAATGGCTATACTCCCACAACTACTATACAGATTTAATGCAATTCCAATTGAAATTCCAATGGTATACTTCACAGAGCTAGAGAAAATCATCCAAAACTTCATCTGGAACCACAAGAGACCTAGAAGAGCAAAAGCAATTCTAAGCAACCATGACATGGCAAGGGGTATTACAATCCCCAAATTAAAACTCTACAATAAAGCCACTGTGATAAAAACTGCATGGTACTGGCAAAGTAACAGACCCGAGGACCAGTGAAATAGATTAGAAAATCCAGAAACAACCCCAGATACAATAAGCCACCTTATCTTTGACAAAGGAGCCAAACATCCTCAAGGGAGGAAAGACAGCCTCTTTAACAAATGGTGCTGGAAAAACTGGGCTTTAACCTGCCAAAAACTAAAGCTAAACCTATCTCTTTCAACATGTATAAAACTAAATTCACGGTGGATGTGGTGGCTCATGCCTGTAATCCCAGCACTCGGGAGGCAGAGACAGGAGAATTGCTGAGTTGAATCAAGGTTTGCCTGGGCTATGTAGTGAGCTCAGGACCAGCCTGAACTACAAAGTGAGACCCTGTCTAAAAAAAAAAAAAACTAAATTCACAATGGATTCGAGAGTTAAACATTAATATAGAAACAATAAGCCTGCTGGAAAAGAGGTTAGGTAAAACTCTTGGAGACATTGACATAGGCAGAGACTTTATAAATAAGACCTCTATAGCACAAGAACTAGCAGAAAGAATCAACATATGGGATCTCATCATACTGAAAAGCTTCTAATCCTAGTTTTTTGAGGAACCTCCACACTGATCTCCATAGAGGTTGCACCAGTCTACAATCCCACCAACAGTGGAGGAGGGTTTCCTTCCTCCCCACAACCTCACCTGGACTACAATTCTTTAATTATCCTAAGTGGATACACTTATCATAAAAGTCTAAGATCATTATGGTCTTGTGATGTAAACTTCCTCCATATCTATTTGTAACATAAAATACCATATAGAAGATTTATTTTGGAAGTTCTAGAAGAAAAATAAGTATAATCTAAAATAATCCCTTTGGAATTTAATGACCTTGGAAAAGCAGATTAGACTTCATAGAAAATAAGGATAAAGGAGAGACAGAGCATTTTGTGACATCATTCTTGTTACCAGGTTTTTCTTCTGATTGAGTTTGATTCTCCCTTTCAGGAGAAAGACCCATTCTATGAACAGGCACTCATCTAGAACCCAGTTTGTGTTCTGAAGATGAAAGGAAAGTTCTGAGTGTTTCTGAAGGAGCAGAAGTCTCTCTGGCCATTAAGAGTTGAATAAAAGAGGACCGGAGATTCAGCTCAAGGGTTCCAGCGCCTGCCTTGCAAGCGCAAGGTCCTGAGTTCGATCCCCGGTAACCACATACAATGCTGGGCGTGGTGACTCATGCCTACCAGCAATCAATACCACATACCACAGTGCCAGGCATGGTGGCTCACGCCTGTAATCCCAGCACTCGGGAGGTAGAGACAGGAGGACTGCTGAGTTCAAGGCTTGCCTGGGCTCCATAGTGAGCTCAGGGCCAGCCTGAACTACAAAGCAAGACCCTGTCTCAAAAAAAAAAAAAAAAAGAGTTGAATAAAAGGAAGATGTTAGGGATCCATAGAGTCCTCTCTAGGGCTCCTGATAGTAGAATGTGTTTTCCTAAGGCTTGGTATTTATAACTTAAAAAGTGATTATTCATATGTCTACCAGGTTTGAATTAAGAACGAGAGTTATCTTTTATTGTCTAAATCACTCTGGGATTATGAAAATGGAAGAGTGTTATAGTTGTGCTAATGATTTCAAGGTTCCATTGGCAAAACCTGTAGCACTCCTGGGAAGCCTACTTGTCTGCTAGGAACTGCAATTTTAATCCTGAACAAACCACCTAAAAATGTATCTCAGCACTTAGATTTCCCAGATTTGCCTGTCACGTTCAGCTGGCTTGAACTTGGTAAAAGTCAACTAGATTCTTAAATTTATTTATTTGTGTTGCTACATGTCCCTTGCATAAAGTCATTGATCAAAAATTCATTGCAAAGAATATATTTCTGAATCATATTGTTCTGCTTACAATTCTGAGCAGATTACAATCTCTCCAGATTATAATTTCTGAGCATGCTATCCTTTGATGCAAGACTCCCAAGACTTAAAGCAGATAAAGACACTCTTGTTTTAATGTTCCACATTATAAGGGATTTGAAAAGAAATGCCCCCTACCTCAAATTAGTTTACTTTCACATGATTTTATCTTCAGATCTGTGTATCTGAATCTTTGGGTATGGCTGGAGAGCTGAGTTGTGGGCCAAAATACTGCAGTCTCATTTCCACTTATTTAATTTATGACTTAAAATTAATGGCATATTGTAATACTGAGCTCTAAAGCAACAAAGGGCAATGTGTTGCCAATCTGTGTTCCATTGTGACGTCTCAGCTCCATGCTTTGCTGGACATGCTTCCTGTGCCTGCCCAGTATGAACACACTTAGTCATTTGTCTTCAGATTCCAAATTTAACTGAGTTAACATATTTTATTTAATCTTCCCCAAAGGAAATATATTGAACTCTACTAAAATAGCAGGGCTTCTTTGGGTAGAGAGGTTTCACAATAAATCATACATATACAGCTAGCACTTTAATATCCTGCACGTATGTAAGAAAAACAACTGCCAATGTAGTTTAAAGTCTAACGAAACATAGACTCCCTCCCATGCATGAGCACTGGCATATCTGTTTTCTTGCTGTGTAATTTTTTCAAACAGGTAAAAATGTCATTTTCAATTTAATATACCATTTCTAATACTTAAGTGCAGTATAAGTGTTTTTGTTCTTTCAATGTATATTGTAAATAGACATTTCTTATCTCAAGAAGGGGCACATGTTGAAAGCAGAAATTTAGTAGGTTTGTAAGAATAGCCTTGCACAATCATGATTTAACATAAGGAGGAAAAGACAGCAGTGAATATTGGCCTGAAGGGGAAAATACACTCAAATATATTTATTCTGCTGAATAACTTAGGTAAAAAATACTTAATGACAAAACTGGGACTAAGTATTATAATAGGTGTTTGCTTTAAAAGTCTCTAATATTTCATTTTTAAAAATTGAGTAAATTCTAAATAGTGAAGAATTCTTGCTTCAAGAAAAGACTACAGCCGGGCGTGGTGGCTCACACCTGTAATCCCAGCACTCGGAAGGCAGAGACAGGAGGATTTCTGAGTTCGAGGCTGGCCTGGGCTCCCTAGTGAGCTCAGAGCCAGCCTGAACTACAAAGCGAGACCCTGTCTCAAAAAAAAAAAAAAGAAAGAAAAGACTATAAATACGTTTTGCAGTGATGTAATTCTTGTAAATAGAAAACGAGTGTTTCATAAGGCAAAGATTCCTGTTTAGGACAAGCATGCAGAGGAAACAAATATATAACTAGACCAGTAATTGTGGCATGTTAGCATAGAACATGGTTTTATTTGGAATTTAATATTTGTTCTAAATAAAACAAATTTTTCATTTTCCAAGATAACCTATAATAATACATTACTTCTCATGAGAGTTGACTCATACAATTTTTCCTGGGTATTCCTCTTCATTGATTATTATCAACACTTAGTTACTTTCACTAAACTTTACACATCAAATTTTCATAAACATTCAGGCTAAATTTGTCAGCTGAGTAAAAAAGTAGTTGAGATAACTATTAATATTTCAAGTATAAGATTTCTATATTTGAATTTTATGCTATGACCTCTTTTCCAAAGTCATGTATTATTTAAGTTGTATCACTCCAAGTTTTTATTATACATATTTTTACAGATTTTCTGCATTCAGAAAACATTAATAAATCACTCAAAAGTTGCATGGCACTTCATTAGGCACATTAGTGGGTATAAGATGTGACTCTATCTTCCATAATCTTACATAAGCATAATAAAAATACAAGATATATATATCAAATAAATTCACAGTAAACCTGTGGCATTTCTTTCCTTGGAACTATTACACTGATTTTGCAATGGAAAGGGTATTGGCTTTAAGGAAGAAAAAATAAATCGCCTGAATCCTGACTCTGACACATTTAACTGTATAGCTTTGGGCATCTTGTGTGACTTTTTCAGGGCCCTGATTGGCTCATCTGCAATACTGGAATACTAATAATAACTAATGTACAGAGTTCTAGTCAGGATTAGAGACAATATACATAATGCACCCAACTCGTGGTAATTGTTAGAAGGGAGTTCTCCATTCTAACTTCATGGTTATGCATGGTTTGAGCCATTTGAGAAAAGACATTTATAGCCAATGTGTGTGTAAGGAGGTATTCAAAGGCAGTAAAGCTGGAAATGTGTACTCCTTGGAGAAACCCCAGGGTAACAAAGACAGAGAACTTCGACTTCCTTTGCTGAAGGAGATTTATTTACATTCCAAGGTCATAAACCTAGAGAGGCCTTCACTCTCTTCCTACCCCCAGATAATGACTTACACATTAGAGAAAACAGTTTCTCTCACTTGGGGAAGGAGTGGACAGGTACCTACCAAGTAGCCCAAGAATAGAGTTTTCTAATGCAAGAACTGTTTTCCCTCTGGGGTGGTGGTAGCATAAGGTGGTACCTACCCCCTGTAGGATTCAGGCATTGAGGAACCCACACAAGGGTATCACTCTTGTTGTAGTTCTAATTGTAAGTGATAAACTTTCTTTCTTTTTGGTTTAACCAAAGGGTCATAGGCCTACACATAACTATAGCCAGAAAGAGAGATGTAGTATTTTCACTGGTTGAGAAATGCAAAGGAAAAGAGGCAGGTGTCTGAGAATCAACCTCCCGAACGGGTACCACTGTCACCCGATTTTCAATAGCCTCCCTAAGAAACCAGTTTAAAGTTCAGGGGCTGCTCCAATGGAGTGGACAGCTCAAGCCAAATTGCGAGGATGTGGCACCTGAAGATCATCCTGCCTCTTGAGTCAGAGAGTCATCTCTTCTGACTGGCACTGCCTAACAGGACCTAAGCCAAGGTTGCAGCTAACAGAGCACGCCACAATCAAGTGAAATTCAAAAAAAAAAAAAAAAAGCGTGGAGGTCATTACTGTCTTCCTTTAACAATGGGACAAGTTTTATTTTGATGCTGTTTCAGATGTGAACCATCTCCAAAGACACAGGCACAAGAGAAAGTATTTAAGGAAAGGAGAGCAAATAGTGATTGGAAGGCAGAGGAGTGGAGTGGAGCGTGTCGTTCCCAAAGCACAGGGCAGGAGGAGAGATAGGAAATCAGATCTCCAAATGTTTTCACTGGCAAGTTCCAGAGTGTCTGTGTCCATCCGTCAATAGTGAACTCAACTCCCTCCCACCCTACAGTGCTACGTTTCTTACAAGCAGAGAAGAGGAGGAGCTGGCATGTGTGCACGGGCAACAAGGGAAAAATTGAAACACCAAGAAGGGGGAACAGAGCTGCAGCAGGAATACTGCACTGGCATCCTGCCTCAAGATTGCCCTGGAAGAGGGAAAAAGTGAACATGCCTCCCAGGGATAGTTCAGATCCCGGCCCTGGGGTAGAGGCCACCCCCGGGCTATTTTCTCTCAGCCTAAAGCACACTTACCCCCCCTTTACCAAACAACATATTTCCCACTCTTAACAGGACTGAAAGAATTGAAGCCCAGCAAATGTTCTGGCTGTTAAGATGGCCGGCTCTATGGCCATGGACATTGCAAAACCTTCAATAAAACGTTTATTGGGCACATAATGAAATCTAATTATGTTTAAAGCAAAACATAACTGTGTACACAAAACCACCATGGACACTTCGGATAAATTTAGACAGTGGTCAGACCTATAAAATCTGTTAACGTTCTTTGGCAAGCCTCAAGCTTGATTAAAAATGCTGTTTTTAATAAACTACCTATAAAATAAAGCTTCAGACATATAAGGGTTCTGGAAAAGTAGATGGAAACTGAGCCTAGCTTAGCATTCGATTGTGCACTGAAAATTCACAAAATCTGAACAGAAGGCTAGAACATATTTGAATATTTGATTGAGCCAAACCACATCAAGGGAAAATTTTGCTTCTTAGATATTTTTTATTCCAATGGACTCTCAAGAAAAAATTGTGAAGAAAATTTTAAAACATGCCAGGTTTTCCTAGTCTGCTTACTTTTCTGTCTGGTACAGAAGATTTTTTTTTTTTCAGCTGAAACTACAAACAGGTAAAACTGTCTCAGCCTTAATTCATTCTTCTTCATCTAATATCAAAGTGACCTTGGAAAATCTAGATTAGTTTCATTCTCCCACTAAGAGTTGAGGAATTTCTATCATGGCCAACTTCAGAATTTCTATCATGGCCAAACTCTATATTCAGTTTGCAGGCCACTATTTAAGAGGTTATCTTGGGCCTGAGATTTAGTTCAGTGGTTCCGGCACCTGTCTGGCAAGTGCAGGATCCCTGGTTCGATTCCCGGTAACCACATACAACAATAATACCGAGCGAGGTGACTGATGCCCACCAGCAATCAGTACCACACAGCACAGTGCTGGGCGTGGTGGCTCACACCTGTAATCTCAGCACTTAGGAGGCAGAGGCAAGAGGATTGCTGTGAGTTCAAGGCTTGCCTGGGATACATAGTGAGCTCAGGCCCAGCCTGAATGAGACTCTGTCTCAAAAACAAAACAAAACAAAACAAAAAAAGGTTATATTTTAAAGGCCCTGCTGTAAAATCTCAAAACATAAAAGAAACTTCAGATTGGAAGCTCAGTGGTCCTCAAACCCCAAAGACCCTGCTTTCTATGTTCAGATCTTGCTTTATTCCAACATAACTCTCCAATCTTAGTGAAAACTCCCTGCCTTCGATACCTGCCCTTTTCTTTTCAATTCTTGACTTCTGGTTTTGTTCTCTTCTCAATGGTTCAACAACTCTAGAAAACTAACACAAATCTCTATCACAGCTGTTCATCATTCTTTCCCCAAGGAATGATGAGTAATGAAAGAACCGACTTTTGTTCTTTGCATGTTCATATATAAATATATGAGATCACGTGTTTAAATAAGGAAAAAAATGAAAATGATGTGAAAAATAAACATCATAATATACAAAATATATAAAAATATGTGCAACTGCCAGGCGTGGTGGCTCACGCCTGTAATCCCAGCACTCGGGAGGCAGAGACAGGAGGATTGCTGAGTTCGAGGCTTGCCTGGGCTACATAGTGAGCTCAGAGCTAGCCTGAACAACAAAGCGAGACCCTGTCTCAAAAAAAAAAAAATGGGCAGATAGTTTTGTATATCATGTTCTGTGAATTACTTGTCTATATCTTCCTCCCTTCATCTTTTTCTGAAAATGTAATCTTTTAACAGCACATCCTTTATTTCATATATTAAATCCTGTATTAGATGTAATAGTTTTAAATCTACAAGTCCTATTTTAACTTTGTTTACAGAATTTTTGATTTGGGATTTGGTTATTTTTTTCAACATTTTTCTGTTAGAGTTTTGGATTTTGCATCTTCATAAGTCCGTGTTTGTGGGCATATTCTCCTATATTTTATTAATTTTTATAGTTCTAATGTTTCACATTTACAATTCTGTGAATGTCAGGATTCTAACTTTTTATAAAGAACAAGAAATTGTCATAGAATATGCCATGGTTTTAATATTCTAAACTAGGAAACTAAATTGGCTCCACATTGAATACAAATCTTTTGCCATGGACTCTTCAAGACCAAATGATAGAGTTCCAATGCCTCTTTTTTGACACATTCTGTTGTTAAAACTAAAATGTGCCCCTCCCCATAACC
This sequence comes from Thryonomys swinderianus, assembly GCA_004025085.1. Classification (NCBI taxonomy): domain Eukaryota; kingdom Metazoa; phylum Chordata; class Mammalia; order Rodentia; family Thryonomyidae; genus Thryonomys; species Thryonomys swinderianus. The sequence continues at coordinate 2,817 of PVIC010055037.1, read as the reverse complement.
CACAACCACCATTGCCTTCACCATGAGACTTTCTCAGCATTACCTTACCCATTCTTGTCCATTTTTATCCAAATAAATTTTAGCATCAACCACTAAAATAACAAAAATAAACCTAGAGAGATATTAGGTAAGCCTTCTTTTATCAAAAGATTAACTTGGGGAGAATTCATCTAGCAGATCTGCTACACATAATCTAATTTTCCTAGTGGACCTATAAATACCATATTCTGAACCCCAAAGCTACTGTCCAGTCCCTAGGCTTCTACAAGTTAATGAGGCCAAGTGACCAAACTTACAAAGGGCACAAATCACTTACACTTGTGTACTATTTCACTGTGTTGTTTGATCACAGTTCAGGTACCTGATTTCACTGTGATCAGGTAACAGGGAGGATATATGATAATTCCCATATTGTGAATGTGGAAACTTATAGGCAACATTTGATGGAACTACTGTACGCAAACTTAAATTTCATGGGTTTTTTTTATGCCATTCACTTTCCCCCACTTCACTGACCTACCTGTCAGAGCATGCTTTTAAGATACCATAAGAATAATGCATTCTTAATTGAAGAGCTGAACCAGTCACTGTTGAATGATAAGACATACAATCCACCAAATGTTACCTTTTAAAGGCACAGAATGTTTGATCTGAAAGGGCTTCAGGAGATTACTCAATAGTGTTTCTTTGATTCTTAGTTGAAGAAATTGAAGGTAAGAGAAGTGAAGCCTTTTCTTAAATTGCTGCTTCTGGTGGTTGCACAGTGTAGGCTTCATTTGAAAGCTCACATCCTGTTTTTCATCTGCTGGAAAATCTCCGTGCGGGAAGCTGGTGTGCTAAAATATAAAAGAGAAAAAGAAAACCTACTGGTATCCATGCCAGAAATTCAGACCCTGGGTGATGGCTTCTCTGAGATGTTAAGGTAACAAGTGAGACTCCCACACTTGTGCTCCCAAGATACACACTGTCCACTTGGGAGGTCCTCTCCAGGTGTCCATCAGCATCACCACATGCTGTCTCTCCACTGCCACCAGGACTGACATTGTTTGGACAGATTCAGTCAAAAGTAGTGTAGTTCCCATACACTTAATGTTCATTCAGAGGAATGCAAAATAGAGCAGATTCTCTACGTGTTAGTAAAGAAACTAAGGCTAAAAGTAGGATGTTATTTTCACTCTCTGTCTTCACTCTGATCATAATGTGTGGCTTCTAAGATGAGATTAATGGCTAAATATTTAAGTACAGATTATGTTAGTATTCCCCATTCCTGCCGTTGGCTCTAACTAGGAATTAGTGAGGTGGTCCCAAAGTCTTCATCTACGCTAAGCTTCACCTTTTTCCAATCCCTAAAATAGTAAAATTCAGTCCAGTTACTGCTTCTCATAATGACCTAACATCACAGCTCTTCTAAATATTTCTATAGACTATGAAGCCTGAACAGTGTCACGTTAGTTATCTTGCACACATTTTCTTGCCATTTTTAGTGAACTTTACTTTAAAAAAAATGAAATTAATACCATTCACCTAGTGGGTGATGATTCCATTGCTGTTACATTGTTCTTCCACCTTGGAAATACCAGCAAGACGTATTTTACGGACGTTTTGGCTTAGAATTTATGCTTATTTTTTTTTCCAGTAATCCATTTAATAGTTTTGCCAAGATTCCTAATTTTTCCTTAGTTTTCTTTCATTCAGTTCCACTCAGTAGCTTCAATCACGGATAGATCTAATCTAGGTGTTTTCAAATGGCTAAAAATGTCACCAAGTAATCAGAGTCACAATAACTGAATTCAACGTGTGTTTAAATGGAGTTCAGCAATGTCTCTGCACAGAAGTATCATCTGAAAAGAGAGAGGAGCATCTTGCTCATCTCTTACTGTGTTTTCTGCTGTTTCTAACGCTCTTGTCAGACATTTAACATTTTATTACTCTTTCCCTCATAGTGAACAGCATTTTATGGCGAAACTGAGGGGAGAATAGTTGGTGAGATAAAATGAAATTGGAGTAATTAATTTCACTTTGCGCTGCCCTGGAGAACGCTACCCTAGAACTCATTCGCTTCTCTGATGTCTGACTTGGGTATAAAAACTTAGATCATTTCTCTACTTTTATTACTAAAAAGAATGCATGAGAACATGTCCAAATATATGTTTAAGAAATGCTCAAATTTTTCAGAGGTTAGCTATGAACTGCAAATTGCTCTAGGGGTCCAAAATCTATACTAGAGTTAGCTCATTCTCTCCAATTTCCTAGGGCCTGGAAAATTATTCTAAGGTAGTCCACTCTTCTTGTCTGTTTTGGATTCAAAGGAGTAAATATAAGGTATGGGATAAAAAAAGAGAAAGTGGGGGCCGGAGAATTAGCTCAGTGATTCCAGCACCTGCCTCGCAAGAGCAAGGTCCTGAGTTTGATCCCCGGTAACCACATACAATGCTGGGCGTGGAGACTCATGTCCACCAGCAATCAATACCACATGCCACAGTGCTGGGCATGGTGGCTCACGCCTGTCATCCCAGCACTCGGGAGGCAGAGACAGGAGGATTGCTGAGTTTGAAGCTTGCCTAGGCTACATAGTGAGCTCAGAGCCAGCCTGAACTACAAAGTAAGACCCTGTCTCAAAAAAAAAAAAAAAAAAAGAGAAAGTGATTGCAGACCATCAGAAATTATGCACAGATCCCATAGAAGATGGTTTATTTTCTTTTCAGAGATTTAAAGTAAATATAAAAATCACCATATGTGAAAGACCATGCAAAATGTGGACAAGCCAACCAAGGACAGAACTCAAGCTCAAATCTTGACCAAGCCCTTACTACCAAA
>PVIC010055036.1:0-11363 GCA_004025085.1 Thryonomys swinderianus | reverse complement strand
CAATTGGACACCTGATGTCCTGGTAAGACCTAGCATGGAGGAAGTGACCTTGGTTTATTTTCTTTGTTTCTCCAAGGGAACTGAGAAAAAAGTAAAGGGGTAAGAAGCAAAGATGAAGAAAATACTGAAATGGGTGCCTCTATCTATACTTTTCAGTTATACCCTTTTCTAAGAAAAATTTGGACCTTGTCTCTGTACTTGGAATATACTTGATCCAAGAATATACTTGAGGGCTGGAGGGTTAGCTCAGTGGTTCCGGCGCCTGCCTCGCAAGCGCAAGGTCCTGAGTTCGATCCCCGGTAACCACATATAATGCTGGGCGTGCAGACACGCCCACCAACAATCAACACTGCATACCACAATGCCGGACGTGGTGGCTCACGCCTGTAATCCCAGCACTCGGGAGGCAGAGACAGGAGGATTGCTGAGTTCGAGGCGGCTTGCCTGGGCACCATAGTGAGCTCAGGGCCAGCCTGAACTATAAAGCGAGACCCTGTCTCAAAAAGCAAAAAAAAAAAAGAATATACTTGATCCAGTCAGGGTGGGTGAAAGAATGCATGTATTCAGTCAGGCTGAGCTCTCCTTTGAGAGCAAGTTCCAGGTGAGACAAGCAAACTGTTCCTTGTGCAGCGGCTGCAGCCTTCACATGCAGAGCTGTGCTACCCTCATGGGCAGCATTTCCTGCTCTGGTCCCTTGAGTCTACTGCTTCTACTTCACACACAAGCTCACAAGGTCCTATAAATAACATACAAGTTTTCCCCAGAGTGGTAAAGGACACTTTCTTGAAAGGAGCTCCTTGTTCTGGGAGCATAATGGGAAGATGAAAATAACTCATTAAGAAAGGTCTCAAACCGGGCGTGGTGGCTCACGCCTGTAATCCCAGCACTCGGGAGGTAGAGGCAGGAGGATTGCTGAGTTCAAGGCTTGCCTGGACTACATAGTGAGCTCAGAGCCAGCCTGAACCTCAAAGCGAGACCCTGTCTCAAAAAAAAAAAAGAAAGGACTCAACTTAGCTGTACTAAGTGGACATTAGGCTGAGACTCAGTAGCTAACATTTAATTCATGCCAAGCCTTTAACACATTCACGATGGGACCATAATTTCTATGTCTCGTTGCCAGGCAGCTTGAACCACCATCAGTACATACAGGACTATCCCATCGGGCAACTTTCTATTAATTTTATTAGTAAAAAAAATACCGGTCAAAGAAATTAGATTGTACCATGCTGCCTGAGGGACATCCATTCATGTACTACCAGTGGTTCAAACCAGTGAGAATGTGTTAAATCTTCTTTATTTAAACTCCGTTACTTTTCTATCAGAAAACAGTCTTATTTCCAAGATGGAAATGCTATGATACAGTGCACTCCTGGGATTCACACTAGGTCTGTTTAAGCCGACCTACTGCATACTTCCTGTCAGGTCCCAAGCTAACACATAGCTCTCTCTGGTGGCACCATAGCTACAGGTTGAACAACCTTAACCAAGAGTGAGGCAGGCCTAGTATATTCAGGTCAGGGTAGAACCTTTCTTGGATGCTTGGGGCTTAGAGAGTGAGGTGTGGGAAGCACAAGCTTCAGCAGCAAATCTGCAACAACCATGCCTACAAGACAAGCCATGCAAGCCAGGCAAAAGCAAATCAAGTTGTGTTGGAAGGGGCCAGCATGAAGACAGCTCTTGGAGGGTGGCAATGACAAAGCACCCAAGGAAGAAGATAGCACAATGGAAAGCATGACATGTGTTTAGCACAGAACCAATTTTGCCCGTCCTGAAGAAACATTTTAAGAAATCTTTGAGGCCAGAGATTTAGCTCAGTGGCATTGCAGCTGCCTCATAAGCACAAAGTCCTGAGTTCGATCCCTGGTACCAGAAAAAACAAAATCTGCTTTATTTTAAAAATCTGCTTATTCCTGAATACTGTTGCTAAATACTGCACAGAATACATAGACTGAACATCCCAAATTCTCGAAAATATCAAGCTTTGAGCATCAACATGATGCCACAAGAGGTAAATTCCACACCTTGAAACTGTACTCTATGCACAAAACTATTGATATTGTATGAAGTCACCTTCAGGATATATGGGTATGTATGAAATACAATGAATTTCATGTTTAGACTTGAGTCTCATCCCCCAGATATCTCACCAATACGTGCAAATATTCAAAAATCAAAAAAATCTAAAATGCTCTGGTCCCAAGCATTTGGATAAGGGATACTCAACCCATGGAAATCTTGCATATGACCAGGAAGGCCAGGAAGGATGATAAAACAATGTGGGGATTAAAATGTGAGGAACCAGGGTTCAGTGGAAAGATCAATGGGAGAAGAGAAAGACTTATTGGGAGAATGGAGATGTCAGAAAAATCTTACAGAAGAAATATTTAAGCAAAGAATGGATACTATTTTTTCAGGCAAATTGAGTAGAACAGAGAGGAAAGAGGATAGGATAGGAATGGTAAACATTTATGTAAAGCATGAAGCGAAGACTTGGAAGCACAAAATACCCTACTAAGTGCCTGAAATCCTAGGTGACTTGCATGGTTAGATTACTGGGTAGGGAAGCGGTGGAGTGGCAAACAGGACCTGGACATGCAGAATTTAGATCATATTCCAGAGCTTGAATTTTCAATGGGGGTATAAAAAAGTCTGGGACAGAAGACATCATTGTTGTAGTTTTGAATCTGGCAAAAAACAAACAAGGAAAACACACAGGGAGTAGATGCTGCCTAGTCCTGTAGGCACAGGGAGCCACTGAAGGCTTCAAGGCAAAGGGATGAAAGCAGAGGGGTTCTGTTTGCCAGAAGCAGTAGCAGGGTCAGGTACCTTAGCAAGGTGTTGGTACTTGCGCTCTGGAATCACTGGTTTCCAGGGGATGTTGCCCATGTCCGCTGGAGGAGGAGTCATGGGTGCAGGATCCTCCAGGGCATCATCATAGCTGAATGCCCGGCGGCACATCCCGATGGGCAAGGACATCTTGCCTAGAGGCCCACTGGGCCCAAGAGCTAAGAACAGAGACACCTGTCAAGATGGGTTTAGCAACTGGACATACTAGTAGCTTTAAGTTAATCTGTAGAAAGGAAAGCTCTAAAACCAGCCATCCTTGTCTAGAACACCTAATCATTCAAGGAAAAGAGCTGTACTAACTTCTTCCTCTATTACTGATACTCTGAATTCTCTACTTAACCCAGCCAGAGTCCTAACCCATTCTTATATATTAAAGAACTAGCCTGGGCAAGGTCATACAACCTCAGAGCAGTCTGGAATCAGAACCCCAACTGAACTGTGTTCAGTTTGTGCTTGTTATCCCAGAAATCTGTTTGCTGCAAAGCTAAGGTTCTTGATTACTTAAGACTCAGGCAATGAAGGGTTTCAGGGATTTTGCTTTGAGGAATTTTGGGTTTTGTTTTAGTTTTCTAAGGTAGTTTTGCTATAGTTCAGGTTGGCCTTGAACTTGAAGCAATCCTCCTGCCTCAGCCTTCAGAGTACTGAGATTACAGTGTGTGCCACCACGCCTGGCAAGAATATGAAGGTCTTGTTCTCAATTTATAGTTAAAGAAAATAAACCCTAGAGAGGAAGTGACCCACCCAAATTCATACAGAAAATGGCTAGCTGAAGGCTGGAGATTTAGCTCAGGAGCACAGCTGCCTGCTTCAAAAGTGCAAGATCTAGTTTAAGCCCCTGAACTGCAAAAAAAAAAGAAAAGAAAATGGCTAGCCAAGCTTCACAAGGGCTGACTACAAATGCCCTGCTTTCGAAAATAGTGCTAAAAGAAATAGCTTAAGTCTGGTGTGGTGACACATGCCTTTACAGCACTGGAGAGGCAGAGGCAGGAGTATCCAAGAGGATTGCCATGAGTTCGAAGCCAGCCTGAGCAACATAGTGAGACAGTCTCAAAAAAAAAAAGTTTAAATAATATGGTGTCTGGCATTATCTCTTGTATTTTATGACTAAAGCAGCAGGCATTTCCACCACAGAAATGCTCACAAAACACCAGCTGGTCCTGTCATTCCTGTCCACTCAGACTGAGTTTTCTCTGTGACACTTTCTTTTTTTTTTTTTTTTTTGCTTTTTGGAGACAGGGTCTTGCTTTGTAGTTCAGGCTGGCCCTGAGCTCACTATGGTGCCCAGGCAAGCCGCCGCAAACTCAGCAATCCTCCTGTCTCTGCCTCCCGAGTGCTGAGATTACAGGCGTGAGCCACCACACGCCCAGCATTATATGTGGTAACCGGGGATCGAACTCAGGTCCTTACGCTTGCGAGGCAGGCGCCGGAACCACTGAGCTAACCCTCCGGCCCTGTGACACTTTCTTTCTCAGGTGTTCCACTTCAAGGGCACTCACAGCTATGCTAGCCAAGAGACCAGGTTCTTTCTGTTTGACTTTCTAACCCATCAGTATTCAGGATCTGCCTTCCAGGTGACATTGTTTGTTGTTAAAATTATATAATCAGCCGGGGCATGGTGGCTCACGCCTGTAATCCCCAGCACCAGCACTCCAGAGACAGGAGAATTGCTGAGTTCAAGGCTTGCCTGGACTACAGAGTGAGCTCAGGGCCAGCCTAGACTACAAAGCAAGACCCTGTCTCAAAAAAAAAAAAAAAAATTACATAATCATCTGGGCTGGGGATGTAGCTCAGTGGTGCCACGCCTACACAGCAAGCACAAAGTCCTGAGTTTGATCCAGGCAGTGGGGGGTGGGAAGATACATAATCACACTGAGATCTCAACCTGCCTGGCCTTGAGTCCAAAACTACCAAAGGCAACATCAAGGAGATCAAGCAGATACCACTTGATGACTACTAATATTAATCATAATTACTAACAGATTGCTAGTTGCCAGGGGCTACAAGGGGCAGTGACCGTGCATGGGTATGAGGTTTTCTTCTGAGGGCAATAAAAATTTTCTGCAACTATAACAGTGTTGATGGTTGTACAACCTTGTGAATATACTAAAAATCCTTTAAGCTTTTTTTTTTTTTTTTTTTGGAGACAGGGTCTCGCTTTGTAGTTCAGGCTGGCTCAGAGCTCACTGTGTAGCCCAGGCAAGCCTCGAACTCAGCAATCCTCCTGTTTCTGCCTCCCAAGTGCTGGGATTACAGGCGTGAGCCACCATGCCTGGCTCCTTCAAGCTTTTATTGTTTTGTGCTACTGAAGATTCAACCCAGCACCTTCACACAGCCCTTGCTTTGGTTTATCTGTTTTTATTGAGACAGGGACTCACTGAGTTGCCCAGCTGGGCTAGAACTTGAAATCCTCCTGCCTCAGCCTCTGAGTATTGAGGGCATAGGCTCGCACCACCATGCCTAACCACACTGCTCACTATAAATGGGTGAACTTTATGGTGTGTGCATTCTATCTCAATTAAAACACACAAACAAATAATAATTACAGTACTAGGTACTTACAGCCTTCATCTTATCTACCCTTTCCTATGTAAACATTCTTCACATTTTCAAGCTTAGGAAACTGAGGGATAGATGTATCATAGGGAAGCAAATCTGGGGAAAACCTAAACCAGGATTTACACTCCATACAGTTAACACTATAAAACATTAGCCCCTAAATGCAACAGTATTGCTCAGCAAGGTCACAGGGAGTTTATGGTAATTGCAGCAACAGTGAAGACAGACTAACATGCAAGCTAATAATGTCAGATACTAGAGATGGATCCATGTTAGGGACACAGAGGAGACTTCTATTAGTCCACCTAGTTTGGAAGCAATTTCAAGAACACCATTAAGACTTCCTTTAATAGTCTTTCTTTTTTGTTGTTGTTGTTGTTGTTTTTGTTCTTTTTGAGACAGGGTCTTGCTTTCAGACTGGCTCTGAGCTCACTATGTAACCTAGGCAAGCCTCAAACTCAGCAATCCTCCTGCCTCTGCCTCCCGAGTGCTGGGCTTACAGGCGTGAGTCACCATGTCTGGCAACTCAATATAATCTCAGCCCTAGGGAGGCTGAGGCAGGAGGATCACCACAAGTATGAGGCCAGCCTGGGCTAACACCAATATTTTGTCTCCAAAAAAAAGTATAATAACAGTAATAATAAACCAATGATACCTATTAGGTCTAAATTCTCAGTGGCAGAAAACCATTAATATATGGTTCTAGTTTAAAATATTAAAGGCATAATAGGACTTAACCAAAAAGAATTAAGTTTACCAGGCATTTCTGGTTGTCTTGAAGCCATTGAAAAACTGGGATCCAGGTGCTTTTTCTCTAAAGAATTCGGAGATGAGTCCCTGTCACCTGATGAAAACAAGAGCATTTTCTCTCGATGAAACCAAAGATCATTCCAATGCTGTTCTTTTAACAGAAACACAGTGTATGGCTTGTTAACAAAGTTGAAACACATATACAGGAGCCAACGAGCAAAGAACATATCGATAGGGTGAGGGGAGCCAAAGGTCTCACCCACCCCGGTGTCTGAACCACTAGGTGAAAGAAACGTCACCTTACCACAGTGAAATGATGTCACGACTATGCTGACAGACAGATGTTAATGAGGAACACTGTGCAGCTGCTGCAAATTTACCAAAGCTTTCCAGGAAGTCCATCCAGAGGTTCTAGTAACAACAAACAATCAGCATTGGTACAGCCCTTTCAAGTCTTTTAACCCTTCCAACCACACTGCAAAGCAGGCCTTTATTTATACCAAATTTCTGCTCAAGCTCACAGATATCTGGCCTCTTTTTAGGTGGATAGTTTCCCAATTTTAGAGGGGAGTTAAAATAAAACCTGAGAAAGATACCTGTTTTCAGTTTACTACTGTGCCCTTCTAACCTGACAAAGCTCAGAGAATAAACCAGTGAGTTCTTCACTAAAGACCACCACAAAAAAAACAAAATTCAGCCATTCTCCCAGAGAGCATTCCCACCGACAAACATTCCCTTCCCCTTCTCAGTATGCCCTCTCCCTCCCGCCACCGCTACCGCCCCTCACGCTTCTCCTTCACACAAAGCCACCAGGATCTGAAAGGCCTGGTCTGACCCGACAGCAGGCACACAGGAGGATAATACTGGAGATTAGAGCCCGGCCCTCGCTCAAGGCCCAGGCTCCCTGAGGGAAAGACCAGACTGGAGCTTGAGAAATAAGGGTTAACAGCAGGGTGGGACGTTGGGATGCAGACCCGGTGAGTCGGGGAAAGCGGAAAAGTCCAGTGCCAGGGCTCCCGAGGCGCATCAGAGAGAAGCCCTATTAATCACCTCGGCCAGCAAGGCGGGGGACAAGGGCAGCCCGGCAGAGCTTTGAGCTGGGGTAAGGACAAGGGGTTAAAAGCACGGAAGGCCCTCGAGACGAGGTCTGGGTGGAGGCGCCGGAAGCGCCCCTGAGGCTGGACAGAAAGAAAGCTTAGCGCCAAGAGGCCCCCAAGCCCGCCATCTGGTCACCTGTTCTCCCGCTGCCAAGATGCCTGCGGCCCAAACTCCGACACTAAAGAAGCTCCGACGACCCACGTCTCCCGAGGGGTTGCGGCACAGCACAGACCCAAGCCATCGTTAGAGCGGCGGCAAGACTAGCGCCCCCAACACGACTCAGGGACGACCAAATTGCTTGGCCCAACTACAGCCTCAGTGATAAAGCCTCCCGAGACTGCGACAGTTGGCGCGAGACTTGGCCTGAGAGCCGCTCGGTGCATGTTGGGAATTGTAGTCCACAATCCGTAGGACCGCAGGAGCGAGGCGGGGTGGTGGCCACACAGCTGGAAAAATAAAATCCACTAGTTCCCAAAGGAAAAGCCATCCTTTATCACCACTTCCGAAGCTTCTGTTATTTGCCTGAGTCTGACTCAGGCTAAAGATAGAGATGGTATAGTAACAACCCCTCAAATCCAAGCACAAGACTCAAATAGGGATTCCAAGAGCCAAAGCTTGTCATTCTGTTTTGTTTTATGTTGTTCTGTTTTGTTTTGTTGTTTCTATTTCACAGGTGTAAACTGAAGCTGATAGAAATGAGAAGTCACTTTGATTAATAACAAGTGGTGGGCTGGAGATTTGGCTCAGTAGTTCGGGTGCCTCCCTAGCAAATACAAGGTCCCCGGTGATTCACGCCCATAATCCCAGAAATCAGTACCACATACAGTAACAGGTGTGGTGGCTCATGCTTGTTATCCCAGCACTCGGGGGGCAGAAGCAGGAGGATTGCTGAGTTCGAGGCTTGCCTGGGCCACACAGTGAGCCAAGGCTAGCCGGAAATACATGGTGAGACCTTGTCTAAAAAAAAAAGCAAACTTTTATAATTAACTTGTGAATAGCACAATTACATTGCAGTGCATTTTAAACATGTTACTTTGTTAATCTGGGACTTTTTAAATAAATGTGCTCTATTTTTTCACCTTGGTGGAACCAAAGTTGACACTTCATCACCTTCCACCGTGAGAAAGGAATGTGTCACATCTTAGAAGAAAAAACAGCATTTTACTTTTTGCACAAATTATGTCAGGTTCACCCCATTTAGTTCTTATCCACAATTACATGGAAACATCAGCTTTCTTGGAAGTTACTGACTGATTAAAACATCTGTATGGATCTTGGGCATGGTGGCTCACGTGTGTAATCCCAGCACTTGGGAGGTTGAAGCAAGAGGATTATTGCCAGTTTGAGGCCAGCCTCAACTTCATAGTGAGATCAAGACTAGCTAGAACTACATAAGGAAACCTCATCTCAAAAAAAAAAACCTTTATCCCTGATTTCTGTGATACCAATGTTAAGCTATGCCATAACCATGGCTGACAGTAACACTAAATAAAAACTAGTGAAGGCAGGCTGTTTAGTTCCCATGGTAGGCCACAACAGACTCAGCTAAAAATGAAAATGGAAGCCCTATGCAAAACTGAAACTAAACTATTAACCTGATATACCAGTTAGGGTTCACTAGAGGAACAGTTTTAACATTTGTTTAATTTAATTTAACTTAATTAATTAATTTATTTTAGACAGGGTCTCACTTTGTAGTACAGGCTGGCCCTGAGCTCACTATGTACCCCAGGCAAACCTCAAACTCAGCAATCCTCCTGCCTCTCCCTCCCAGTGCTGGGATTACAAGCATGAGCTACCACACCCGGCATTGTGGTATGTGGTACTGATTTCTGGGATTATGGGTGTGAGTCACCGTGCCTGGTATTGTTGTGTGTGGTTACTGGGGTTGAACTCAGGACCTTGCACTTGCTAAACAGGCACTGGAACCACTGAGCTAAATTTCTGGCCCAACATTTGTTTGAAATGTATATAATGTGTTTACAAGATAGGCTTACAGGTGGAGAAATGCAAAAGGGCCACCTCTGTGCTACAGAGTTAGAAGATCCAGTCAAGAGTCAAAGGCCTGGAGCTCACTTCAGAATTCAGTTCAAGCCTCTATGGGGAAGCCAAAGGGTCTGCTCCAGAAGCCTGAAGGAACTAGAGACAAACATTCACAGGCAATGGCAAAGATGAGCTCCTCCAAAAAAGCAAAATAATGAAGGCTTCCTCCACCTGCCTTTTTAAATTTCATCCACACAGTACCATGCACATCTAAGGTGGGTCTTTTCTTCCTCAGTAAGTCCATCTTCCAGGCACACCCAGAGTTGTGCTCCATTTATCTGCTAGGTGTTTAATATTCAAATTGACACCATGATTAACTATGGAGTGGGATACTCAAGACAGGATTCTGCTAGGTAAACTGGTTTTAAACTCACTATGTAGCCCAGGCTTGTGGGAACCAGGGGAAGGGAATGTAACTAGAACCTTTACATTAGATTCTAATCTCCTGTGAGTCAACGGCACACAGCAAAATAATAATAAGTAGGGAGAAATGAGGTTCAGAGACGCTAAGTTTGGGCCTGATCCCTGCTACTCTGGGTAGCAAAAGACCCCAGGCCCAGCCCACCATACCTTTTATTCAGCACCTCTAGAGCAACAGAATGTAACAGACCCCGTGGGCAGGGCAGACACCTCCAATAGTCCTAGAGACATTATGCAGATGAAGATCCCCCTGGGCAGGGCAGATAGCAATGGAGTAGTTCCGCTTTGAAGCATCACAGCAAGTGGGATCACAAGAGTCTTTGTTGTTAGCAGAGGTGAAGTTGAGTCCAGAGTCCATCTGCACTAGGAAGGCCTGATCACATTTGACCTTCCAATTATTTTTCCCAAAACATGTTCCCAACACAGGCTGATCTCAAATTTGCAATGATCCTCCTGCTTCAGCCTCCCTAAACCTAGGATTATAGGTATATATCACATGCTTTGCTTCAATCATTAATTTTTTATTGTTCTGTCCCCTTGTCTTGGCCTTACAAGAAAAAGTAACTTTGAAAGGATTATCTTTTTTTCCCTCCTTTCTTCATCTCTTTACTGTCTATAAAATCAAACTCCTCTGCTTTGCCCACTGCAAAATTTTCTATTCAGTGGAATGAAGTATTGCCCAATTCTAGAATTGAAAATAAAGCTTGGCATATGAAAGGACCTGGGCTTCTTCTCCCAGTGACAAAAAAAGTAAGCAAGGAAGGAAAAAAAAGGAATAAAGAGGGGAAGGAGAGAGGGAGAGAAAAAGGGAAAGAAAGAAAGAGAAACAGAGAGAAGGGAGGAATGAAGGAACGAAGGAAAGAAAGAAAGAGAAAGAAAGAAGAAAAAGAAATGCAAGAAAATAAATCCCCCCCCCCCCCGCAGCGAGAGGGTGTTCTAAGTAGGATGCCCAAGAAATCTGTCTAGGACAGTGGTGGTGAGCATATTCTGCATCGGGCTGTTTGCAGCACGAAAGCTCTAGCAGGTTTGCCATCACTGGCCTAGGAGTTTTTGAGAGGTCTGCAAGGGAGCCTGGTGTATAAGCAGCACAATCTCCATCCTATAGGAGATTGTATACTTTGTAGTGCTCACACAGTGCCCATGCAGAGACCACGTGCTCCTGAGCCAGTTGCCTGTCTGATCAAGTTTTGGGAAGGTCCCAGGAAGCCAAAGTACATCTGGCAGATATTTCATAAGATCCCTAAGGTGAAGTAGAAGAAATAAAAGGTAGAAAAGAGACAAGGGAATCCTAACAGTTGTAATCGGTGAGAAGACCGTATCTTCCAGGACACAGCCACAGCTGGTTACCCACGCCATCAAGTGACTCAGGATGAAGGAGCCTGGCAATGGGGGGAGGGGGCGCTATGAGCAGCATCCTGGCAAAAGGAGTTACTGGAAGCCAGGAGAAGGCCAAGGCAAGCAGAGAATCCAAAGATTCAGTGAGGAACAGGCACATCCATGGCCAGAGCCAGGTACCTGGAAGCTCAACAGACAAAGGTCTCATTAGATTAGCAGTTTTCTTTCCCTGGAACAAGACACTCAGAAGACTATCTTTGGTGGTGTTTATATGGATAATTTTAGCAATGTGATCTTTTTTTTTTTTTTTTTTT
>PVIC010055035.1:0-11374 GCA_004025085.1 Thryonomys swinderianus | reverse complement strand
ATATGATACAGAAAGAAAATAAAAGAGCATGTATAAGGGGGGAGGAGGGGGGAGTGGGTAGGGATATGGGTAAAAATGAGAATTAACTTGTGGCATATACTGGTACAAATTTCCCAATGTTATATGTGATTTTGAGATGTATATAAATTGTACCAATAAAGAATTCAATTAAAAAAAAGGCATTCACCTGTAGCATTCTGGTAGTAGATTTATGGCATAATCTTGTAACTTTTTTTTTTGCTCATTATTTCAAGTCCTTTATTTCAACGTAAGTAGATCTAGCACAATAATATAAGCCATCATAAATAGACTATGCCTTCATAAATCTCCTCATTAAAAACCTATAGTCTACATATCTTTCCTCTTCACAAGTAGCAAAAGAAACAGAAATTTTGGATAACTTTGACCTGGGGAGAAAATCTATTGGGAGTGTTAATAAAATTCCCTGTATATTAAAATCTTACACTTTCTTTACTTAACCTTTATTATAATCCAGAGAGTAGGATCATTTTCCATATGTTGTACATGATAGGGCTGATGGTGACAGAGTTTGAACAAGTTGTTTTAATTGGCATAGCTGGAAGCTGCCAGTACCAGGAGTCCAGCACTGCAGGATTATTCTGCATATTTATGAAGCTGGTACAGGTAGATCGGTAACAGCAGCAGCAATGCCAGCGGCAGCTCCTCCTGCTCATTAACCTGTGCACCCTTTCATGCTGATTTTCATCCTTAGGGCCACATATGCAACTGTGTATTACTGGTGTGTGTTTTTATCTGTAGAAAAATTGTGAATTAATGTAAATCCTCTCATTTGTCTTGAATATATTATTCCTCATTATCTTATAGACACATTTGTCCATTTTCAACTGTAACTTCAGCCTCAGGGCCCTTCCCAGTGCATAAGCCTTTTGGAGTTCAGGTCTTGCTAGATTTATCTGCCCCTCTATAAGTAACTCCCATATTTGGTGCCCTGGGCTAAGGATGACCTCTGGGAAGAAACAGAAGAGGATTTAGTAGTGCCCAAGGCCCGTTCTGGAGCCAGGAAATCATGCATATCCTTTAACAACTTCTTACCCTTCTGAGGATGCAGGATTTTCAGTATGCCTTTCGATACCAAACTGTTGCTTGCTGCTCCAGTATTCTTTCTACAGACAAGTGTGAAGTCTTCTTTTCCCCACTGTTAGGGATTTATACTGGCAAGACTTAACTGTGGAGTGTAACACATTCTCTCTGATGTTTGGTTAGGGAGTGAAGCTGTCTTCTTGTGCGTCACATAACTCCTCAGAGAAAATGACACTGGTCAATGTTTCCTCATGGCCCTATAACACAAGACAGATGTTTCTTGCACATTAGACAAAGATGTCCCTATTAGCTCCTAAAGTCCATATGTATCTCTGAGGAATCTCCAGAAGATCTCCAGATAATAACCTTACCATAACAGGTAATGTTATTATCAATTCTCTGTCTATCTAAGAATGCTTCTGGTATTTTCTCAGAGGAAAGAGATTTTCTTTGGCTATATTTTAGCTATAGGGCCAGTCAATTCCCAGGTCCTGCTGTGTGCCCAGGTGGGAAAGTGTAGACTTGTTTTACTAAAAAGCATTGAGATGTCTGCAAGGAGCCTTAATCCTGAAGTTCCCAGTATCCTCCCTGCTGCTGATTGTTTTCTCTCTGGATCTCTGTGCTATTTCACAGATGCCAGGAGCAGAGGCTGTGCCATTGTCTTTTCGTATATTTGAAACATGCCTACATTAAAAACTCTAGAGGGAAGGGAATAATCTTTTATTCACCATATGGAACACTGATATCTAGTCTCTGAAGGTTAAAAAAAGTGTCAGCTTCTGCCACCTTGACAAAAAGGATAATAAACTGACTACAACACAGTGAGCTAAAGGAAATTGATAGTTCCAGGCATTCTCGTCAATATTTTTATGAGCATCTAATGAACGTCAAGCACACTATATAGCTCAGCACATTGAATCTTCCCAGTGACAGTGAAAGGTAGCTGGTATTGTTTTTCATTTTTTATTCATAGAAACTAGATATAGAGAGATTAAATAATCAACTTCAAATCATATAAATAGTAAAGAAGGTGTACTTTTAATTCAAAGCCAATTCTTTTGGCACCAAAGTTGATTTTTTTTTTCTTTCTTTCACTCTGCTGAGTACAGACAGCAAGACATTTTAGTAATCTCGGGACTATTAAAAGCATTCTGAACAAAAAATTTAGCTAATGAACTTCACACATGTTATGTGCTCAATAAGACACCTGTTTTAATAGCCAGTGGGTCCTAGAATTGGCTGCAGTATGTATAATACAGACATTTGTAGCACTTTGTGGTCCTGATTTCATGCTGGAGCTCTTCTCAGACATGCAAGTGGAAGTTTGTTATTCTTAGAGTTCAACACATGTCCCTACAGCTGAAATACCAGAAGGTTTCTCCCTTCTTTTCATTGCTGTTGTCACTTTTCCTGGCCTTGCGATATCCTTTGCTTTGCAGCTAGTTCATCATACATTTACAAGTAGGTAGGACTTTTGTTTGTTTTGTTTTGCTGAGGCAAGTTCTTGAACTCACTGTGTAGCCCAGGCTGGCCTCAAACCTAGGACCACCCCTGCCTTGACATCAGCAGCACACACTGTTAGAAATATGTTATTAAATATTGTGTCTGCAATCTTTAGTTGCTCCTAGCAGCCTGATTCTTCAAGGACTCTAATATACATATTGTTGGAAACAGAAGTCTAATATGTTATTTATTTTAAAAACTCTAAAAGACATATGGAACATATTTCTAAAAGAAATATGGAATATGGTAAATCTGAATGGAACATACATAGGTGCTCTTTTTTGTACTTTTTTTTTTTTTTTTTTGAGACAGGGTCTCGCTTTGTAGTTCAGGCTAGCTCTGAGCTCACTATGTAGCCCAGGCAAGCCTCAAACTCAGCAATCCTCCTGTCTCTGCCTCCCGAGTGCTGGGATGACAGGTGGGAGCCACCACGCCCGGCACTGTGGTATGTGCTATTGATGGCTGGTGGGCGTGAGTCTTCACGCCCAGCATTGTATGTGGTTACCGGGGATCGAACTCAGGACCTTGTGCTTGCGAGGCAGGTGCCGAAACCACTGAGCTAACCCTCCGGCCCTCTTTTTCTGTACTTTTAATGAAAAAATTCTTTTTGCTTTTTAAAGAGATTGCTGCTCTGCTCATCGGGGAGGGGGGGAACATCAGTACATTTTGAAGTCCTTGACTTTCCCTTCCCCGTGAATTACTCCCATTCCCCTCATTACATGGTTATTTTCCCTGTGACACTTCTGAGAGCACCTCTCCCCATTTTCATCGCCTACTTGGGGGTGGGAAACCCCAGAGCAATACGCAGAAGCCCAGAAGCACTTCTGCTGCCTCTGGCTATAGAATGGTGACTATTAAGTTTGCATATTAACTTTATAATCTTTTAAGATTTATGTATTTATTTGTCTATTTATTTTTGCAAAAGTGACCTGCTCCCTCATCCCTATTTTCTAGGGGACAGAGGAGCTTTTCTCTATAATTTTAAATCTGAGATAAGTTACACTCTCACCAAAAGCAGCAGATGCTAACCTATATAGAGAGAATTTAAAAACGAAAATCAGTGCATTTCCATTCTCCCCCGAGCTAGATCTTGACAACAACTGCAGCTTCCTACTCTCCACTCCCTTGTTGCTGCTTCCAAATACAGGTGCAAGGCGCTACATGGTTGGGCCCGCACTACAGTTCGTGTCAGCAGGATGTGCCCAGAAAGGATGCCATCTGCTAAATGACTCAGCGTGAGAGAGAGGGCCCACGGTAGGCTGTGAGGGCTGAACTTTGTAAAACCAAGGACTCATAAAAGGCACTCTTCTAGCTTCTTGGGGATGTTCTAGTGTACAAATGTCAGCAGGCCAGAGCAAATGAATGAGTAAGTTAAAAATACACTCTCACTGTTATTTTTCAAATACAACTCTTTTTATTTCCTTTTATTCTATTAGAAACATATCACACAAATATGAAATTAAAAGGTCATTTCTTTTTGGATACTTCTAAAACCATTGATGTGTAATCCACTTCATAATGCTGTATGTTGTATGTGCAGAAATCTACAAATACTTATTGTGGTTTCGCTTTTTTTGGGAATGTCTGGTAATTTAGAAAACCAAATTCATAGAAATTCAAGTACAGATGTATTTTTTTAACCTCCAGTACAATTTAACTATCCCTGTGCATTTTAAGTGATTTGAAAATAAATGTGTTTTCTTTTTAAACAATATCTATTTTTAAAACAAAGATAAACAACAATATAGCAAAACTGTTATTGAACAAAAAGTATGCAAAAGCTGCTATTGAGTAAAGAATAATGCATTAGGCAGAATGCGGCATCATAGGTTTGGCAGCTGGAGAAAATGTTTCCAATTTGTATTCATCCAAGAAAATATGTCAATTTAACTTTTTGATATCCTAGTAATATAATTTTTGATTTTAATGCATCTTCATGTTTTGCCCTTTTTATAAAATTCGTTCACTCTCTAGCCATTTAACAAAATCAAATCCTAGATAAAGTGCAGCTCCACATTTATGAGAGACAGTAAAAAGGGAGAGCAGCAGGTGATGCATATGTGACTTATGCTCAGCTTCACTGTTTGTTTTATGAGAGGTCTTTGAAAAGTAGGAAGGGATAAGTGCCATAGAGAGGAAATGCATTGTTTTGGTAGACTGTACATAAATATAGAGGCATCAGAAATGATTGAGATAGCCATATGCACATGATTTTAACACATAGTAAAATTTTATTATGAATGAAAACATTCTCATACTCTGAGTTTAGAGCTCTCTGGGGTAAGAGAATTGATTCTACATGAATATATCTTTTCAGAGATCTCTGAGTTACTCAAACTTTGAGTAGGAGACTTCTCATACTCTGACGATTTCTCTCTGCTTCTCTTCCTTCTCTGCCTTCCTTTTTTATTTGACAATGTTAGTTTTCATATATATATATATATATATATATATATATATATATATATGCATCCATACACATTTAATAGTAAGTAAAGATGATTTGAAGTGATATCTTAATGTCCAAAGTATCAATTTAAAATTTTTCTAAATAATATCGTTTGGATGTACTAAAATCCCTTTGCAATTAAGAAACCAAAAGCCCTAGAGAGAAAATAATTTCATTGCAAGACTATGAAAATTAAGCAACATACAAAATACACGTGAAGTTATTTCATAACTGAAGGTTTGTACCCTGTGACAAGTATCTCAGTTTTCCCTTCACTCTGTAGCATACTCTCTTACTGTGAGTTAAAATTTCTTTGGATTCTATGTATAAATGAGATCATGCTGTTCTTGCCTTTAGGGCCACTTGTTTTCACTTAGCATAATCCCCGGGTCATCTATGTTGTTGTAAATGCAAGGCATGCATGTTTTCAGTGTTAAATATTGTTGTTTTACACACAACCATAGACACATGTGCACACAGCTTATTTGCTTAATCCATTATTCTGTCAGTAGATACTTCAATTTTAAATAAATATGGAGCACTAGTTTTAAGTTTGGTGACTAGTGTTAAATATAATGTATGAAATGTCAGTGTATTCATGACACAAATGATACACATTCATCCAGAGGGACTGTGAGATGATGATGGTAACTTAATTATAATCGTTTTTCAGCCTCTGTGTATTTTGAGATATCACATCATATGCGTCCAGTATCTACAGACTGTTGGTCATATCTTAGAAAATGTGAAAAAAAATGCAATTAGCAATCTGTTCAAAGCGTTTACCCTGATTTTAAGAATTTGTACACAAAGATGATCTTTTTCAATATTTGAGTAATTTGTTAAATATAATGCTTCCCACCTGAATAAAGTTGTCTTTAAAATTTTCTAAGTAACAGTAAAAACTCAATATGTTGAGCCAAAAGAAAAGGAAAATAAAAATAACTACCACTACTAAGGACTAAATACACAAAATGACTATCTCAGCCACTTACTCATTATGAACTCATTTTTATTTTTAAAGTTATGATTCTTTACTTTAATATGACCCTATACAATGACTCTTTTGTTTCCTTTCTTTCATACATCAATAATAACAAATACTACTCTTCTAATAGAACCATTAGTACAATTATTTTGTTGCAGTTCTGAGGGTTAGCAGTCAAAATTCATGATCAGGGCCCGGCGTGGTGGCTCACACCTGTAATCACAGCACTCGGGAGGCAGAGACAGGAGGATTGCTGAGTTCGAGGCTTGTCTGGGCTACAGGGCCAGCCTGAACTACAAAGCGAGACCCTGTCTTAAAAAAAAAAAATCATGATCAGGCTTACTGATTGATAAATTGCATTCTTGATATTCCTTTATATCACATATATTGACAACTATTTAAGGCTGGAGGAAAAGGTTACAGGAAACTAGTCTGCTATTGGGCTCTTTCTTTTCCTTTGGTAAGAAAAAGAGGACAGGTGGTGTGAGGTACTAGCTCAACATGACCAGCAGAGAGGAAAGGATAACTATTGCATCATAGAGCTATTTTTTGTTGTTTCAGAACAATTTTATTCTTTCCCTATCTGTAATTAATTACTTTAAGATCACATTTAATCTAAAAGATAAACACTCTTTTTATCCAACTACCTGGCAAAGGTAGTTTTGGATTAGTATTTTCAGTATTGCTTCACTCCCTTTGGATGTTAAGTTATTTAAGAAATTTTTTGTAAATTGTGTAAATTACTGGGTACATTTCTTGTTTGGGGAAATTCAAATCTGACTTTGCTTTTATTGCTATTTATCTCATGTTTTACAATCTACAAAATTTGTTAAGATCCCTTTTGTTTGCACTTAGATTTTGGTTCATGTCTATATTATCTTCACCACCACCACCACCACCACCACCACCATCATCATCATCATCATCATCATCATCATCATCATCATCATCATGTCACTATATCATGTGACACACTGGTGCCTCTTCTTTCTTTTCTCCTCAGTTTCCTATTGTATGAATTTTAACACAGATCCACTCAAAACAGCATTCTAATCTTGCCTTGATTTGGCAGAAACAAAATGATGTGCTATTGTATAGACTGACACACCTTTAATGTTGCTCTGGGTAAGGATTAAATTTTTCCTAAGGGTTTTTATTATTACAGTGGGCTTTCTTTTCTTTGGTCTCTGCAGCAAATACTGTGGTTTTATACTCACCTGGCATTCTGTATAACAGGCTCTTGTTTAGAGAATGGAAATTCCTTAGATAAAAACAGGTAAAGAGCCTGGGAGAGCATTAAGAGGTCCATTTTAGAATCTACCAAGATAAAATATCTGTACCTTGTTTTTCTCATTTAATATTAATACACTCTATAAAATCATTGGCAGCAACTTTTTCTTAGATTTTTCCACTTTTCTTGACACATTCGGTGACATGTGGGAGCTTTTTTCAAGGCACTAACTGAATATGTTTCCAAAAATCCAGCTAAAGAAATAATAACCGAGAGAGAGAGAGAGAGAGAGAGAGAGAGAGAGAGAGAGAGAGAGAGAGAGAGAGAGAGAGAAGAGAAGAGAGAGAGAGAGTGTATAATCGGGTATTGAATTGGTAAAAGCCAGTATTACATGTGAGGCTGTTATTTTAAAGAATAGTGATTATTTTAGGAATTTTTTTTACCACTTTAAACTGTATCTCTGCATATTTTTTTCACTAAATCCCTCCTTAAAATCTTGCATGTTGCTTAAACCTTCAGAAGTCCCTCTCCCCATCCTATCCTGGTGTCACTGCCTTTTTGTGAGCAAATTTTAGTGTGTTTTGGGTGAAGGACAGCACCACTTTTCAGACCCTGGGTCTTGGCCGTGCCATGAAATAATTGGTGCCCTTCAGAAAGGCTCTTAACCTCTTTGGAATACAATTTACTCAATTATAATACATTTACAGTTTCCTGTGTAACCCGTGATCTAGTTTGCTAAGGTTTTATGATTCTTCTGAGTTTTTGTTTCCTTAGTCTATTTTGTCCTCGAACTCCATGCTCCTTTGAAGATCCAGGTATTCAATCATGGAATGAAAATAGAACTGGAATTAAGGAAGTCATGAGGATAACAACTCAGTTAGAAAATATTAACGGAAACAGTAGGAGTAGAGAAGCTTTGAAGTCTTATCCTAACCTTTTCGTTATTTTCTTGTCTCTGCCGGCAGTTGTGCATTTCACATATTCACATTCAGCAAATATTCCTAAGCATTCTTGCAAGATCAATTGCTAGTCAGGTTCCCAAGACCTGGTTATGGGCCAGCAGGGTCAGAAAGGTCAGTTGGGGGAAGAGACAGGAAAGCTGACATTTCTCTGTCTGAGAGATGCAGAGACCACATGGGAGGAGACATTGGGAAGCCAGAGTATTAATGGCAATATTTCTTCCTCTTTTATATTTTGTCATCCCATCCCTGCCTCCTTCAACCACTCGATGTAGCCTGATGCAAAAGTGTGAGCTTTGGAACAGACTTCCTGCAGTGAAATCTCAGCTCTTTTGTCTACCTTAGGATCCTTGAAAGGCGTTTGAACCTCTTTGCCAACTTAATCTGCAAAATAGAAAGAACAATAATTATGTCTGTTATAAAACTGTGAGTGTTAAATGATGGAATATACAGAGACTGGTCAAACAATATGGTTAATGTTTACATTTTTTTTTTTTTTGAGATAGGGTCTTGCTTTGTAGTTCAGGCTGGCCCTGAGCTCACTATGTAGCCCAGGCAAGCCTGGAACTCAGCAATCCTCCTGTCTCTGCCTCCCAAGTGCTGGGATTACAGGCATGAGCCACCACGCCCAGCGGTTAATGTTTACATTTTAAGAAATGTTTATATTAAAAGACTGCTATTCATTGCCCTCACAATATTGCCTTTCAGTTCAGACACACTTTTGGAAGCACTTCTGGAAGTACACATTTGTAAAGTGTCTTTAGTTGGTGTGATAAAGAATATGCTGAGCACTGCTATTGAGTGTATACAATGTAAGGCAGGCTCAAACAAATAAACAAGAAAACCAGCATGGTGACCTTGTCCAATTTATTCGGTGGATGTAACACGGTGCTACTACTCAGTCTTCCTCAGAGTCATGAGAGGTAAACACTTTTTTTTTTGGAGACATGGTCTTGCTTTGTAGTTCAGGCTGGCCCTGAGCTCACTATGTAGCCTCAAACTGAGCAGTCCTCCTGCTTCTGCCTCCTGAGTGCTGGGATTACAGGCATGAGCCACCATGCCAGGCATTGTGGTGTGTGGTACTGATTGCTGGTGGGTGTGAGTCACCACACCCAGTATTGTTGTATGTGTTTACCGGGGATCAAACCAAGGTCCTTGTGCTTGTGAGGCAGGCACTGGAACCACTGAGCTAAATCTCCAGCCTGAGGAAACACTTTGAATTGATTGAGAACATGGAGACAGCAACAACAGTAGAACTAAAGAAGCTCAAAAAAGATTTTCTGAACTGCTTCAGAAAGTGGCAAGAATGATGAGACGTGTGTTTGAAGATATCAGAAGTATTTTTAGGGGGGTTAATGGCAACGTATCTTTTATCATAATAAATATTTTTAAAATTTAGGCATTATTTTTAGTTTTTGATCATATCTTATACATGTAGTTTTCAAGGTTTAGTGTAAATTCTTAAGACATCACAAACACTAGATGAATTATTTGTATAATATCTTCTTGCTGAAGTATGCTTCCCATTATCTATTGCAACAAATTCCATTAGTGTGTGTCAGGGAAAACTCACATGTGCACGTAAAGTCACTACAATAATGAGTCACGTAGACATAAAAAGTCAAATAGTGTGATCACAGTGCTGAAACAAAATGCCCTGACTTCTGCAGAAATCCAGCTGTCATCCTTCTGCTCGGTCTCTTTGGGGCATATTTAGCAAGCCACATGTTACTATCTCTCATAGTTGTTTCTAGTGAAAATCTGTTCTGGTAGTGCTGGTCAGTACTTTGAGGTTTACCTGAGGTACCAAGAGGAGCTTAATTTGGAAGACTGAAGACCCAGAGTAAAATGTTATAGGATAACTTGCATTCAGTAAGT
Source organism: Thryonomys swinderianus (assembly GCA_004025085.1). NCBI lineage: Eukaryota > Metazoa > Chordata > Mammalia > Rodentia > Thryonomyidae > Thryonomys > Thryonomys swinderianus. Next base: position 1,304 of record PVIC010055035.1, on the reverse strand, counting down.
GTTGGTGGATAGACCTGCATCTGCTTATCTATGCCAGACTGCCTGAAGTAAAATTTTGCAAAGAGCTTTATCCTTTCGATCTGAGCCATCAGAGAGACATCCAGGCCTATTTTAGAATTCATTTTTCATGCTGCATAAATCTGGACTGCATCGATCAGCTGGTGCTAATGAGCCAGTGATTGCTTTTCCAGAAACTTAGTTGCACTTTTATTGTTCCCTCCAACTTGTTTACTTTATAAAATTATGTCAGAATGATAACCCGAAAAGCAAGCAAATTGTTTCAGAAACTTCTTCCTTCTCTTGGGGAAAGTTTCTAGTCTCCCACCCCGCTAGAACCTCAAGGTCAATTACTTCCCCCAGTAAATACTTTGCTTGCATCACTAAACTCATCCTTTTCAAGTTATTTTTGCTTCTTCTGGTGTATCAGTCATACAGATACACCAGATACAGATACAGATACAGATACAGAAGCACAAGTTGTATAAATAAACATGAATTTACAAGATGGGCTTACAGTGGCCACCCACATAGTCTGGTGAGGAAGGACGGTCCGTCTGCACACTGGGGACTAAAGGACTGAGTCACAGGTCTGGAGCTCACTGTGGTGTCTCTTGTGAGGCTGTGTCAGGAGGTCGATGGGTCTGGGATGGAGGCTGAAGAAGCTACATGGGAAGAAAGGCGAAGAATCCTCAGCCAAAGCCAAAGAGTCTTCGCTGCAAGGCAGGAGGTGGTGTCCAGGTGAAGGTGAGAGCTCCTCCAGAGGAACAGAGGCAGGCATATCTTTCTTCATTTCCTCTGTATGTCATCCCGGCAATGAGCCCTGAGCTCCCCCGGGGTGGGTCTGCCACACTCTAGGTAGTGACATTCTGGCCATATTTAGCTAAGCTTCCCCTAATCAAACTTCTCATGTTGACACAACCGTTCAACCATCACATCTGGGTACTTATTCTACTGCATTAGCCAACTGTCCCATCGCTGGACATAATACCTGGTACCTGTAACTTAAAGGAGAAAAAGGTTTCATTGGCTCATGTTTTCAGTCAGTCACCAGCCAACTCCAAGGCAGAAACATCATGGCAAAGGACATGGGGAGCAGGGCTGCTCAGCTCATGGAGGCTGGGAGCAAAGCACGGAACAGTGCCAGGCAGGCACGAGCACAGGAACACGTAGACCGGAGGCTGCACCTCCACAGACCTCTCAGATACACCCAAGAGTGCGCTTTCCTAGTCCAGAAGGCTTTCTTGATCCAGTGAAGTTGACATAGCAGAATTAGTGGTCACACTCTGTCCTGGACACTTATTAGG
>PVIC010055034.1:0-11359 GCA_004025085.1 Thryonomys swinderianus | reverse complement strand
ACTATTTGGCCTAAGGACATGCAAGAGATAATAGAGAGAGAAGATAAAGAAATTTGACATGACAGTAATACAAACCTCAAGATTTTTACCCATGGCATATTCTTTTTAAACATTTTTTTCTAGACCTTATAGGAAAAACTAAGGAAAAAAGTTTAGAGTGTATGAATAGCATACCAGTATGTGTTAAATATGGTATGGTATTCTGGGACCCCATATAAAAGTTTGTGATTCTTGTTTAACACAGAAAAACTTCCTAGTTACATGCTATATTTGTGATCTGACTTGTTATCTTGAAAATCCATGCCATTGGTAGTGAGAAGATCCAAGTAAAACAAGAATGTGTGTAGCACAAGTGTCTGTTACTGAAAGAATAAAAACTACAGCACATAATGGCATCAACATTTTATATGAAGGTTAGTACATTTGAGGTTGAAGCAATACACAGGATTTCATGTGTCCAGAAAGTAATGAGCCTTGGGCAGTCATGAGACAAGCTAATTTCCTTTGATAGAGTCTGTTCAATTTGGTAGAACATTTGAAAAGCCTTGTTTTCCATAAGGTATGTTCAAATTCCTGTAAACTAATGGTTCATTCAGTAAGAAACTGCCTGAATCCAGCCCTATAACAGCCAAGTTAGAAATAATGGGGATTTTTAATTACTTTGTTTGTGTAATTTGACTTTATCACTGATCCCTTTAGACTTTGGATTGCAAGGTTTGAACATTCTGTCTGGGAAAAACAGAATTAAAGCCATTAAGGTGAAATTCCTTTTAGTTTTTATATAACAGATTGCACTTCACTTTTTTTGTTTTTGGGGGGGTTGTTTTTTTTGTTTTTTGGTAAGGAACTAGTGAGACTGATGATAGGGTTTGAAAGTTGAGGAAAACTTTATTTTTTAGCACCTAGTTTTAGAATAAAAATTCTCCTGAAATTAGTTGGAGTGTTTTTAAAATAAATTTTGTTGCTATATATATATCCAATATATTTGGATTGCAAATATAAAGGAAAACTTTATATATCATGGGTTCTCTTAGAAATGTTTTATATGAAATTCAGAAGCATTTCATTATTCTAGAGTGATTTAAAGTTAAAGAAATGATAATAGAGGTGTCAGTTCCAAATGTTGAAGGTTCTAAAGAACAACTGTGCAACTCATATTTCAGAATTCCCCCATAAAGCTTCTTTTATTCATCAGTTGTGATTGATCTTTATTTTATAGGACAGACTATAGAATAAAAACTGATAAGCAACAGGATAGTTTCCATATTTAAATAGATTTCAACAGTACTGAGTTTTCTTGTATCTTGGAAGTAATGCACATACTATATAACTAAGAGTCATACACATACTTTATAATTGCTGCATTCTAGAGTGGACTGTATGATTTGAGGCATACCCTGAAGTGTAGGACTCAATTCACTCAAAAACTGGGAAGGAATTGAAAGCATATTTATGTCAATAGAAAAGTGCATTAAGTATTAGGGAAATGCTGCCTATGCAGGGATGGGGAATGTTTTTCTATTTTCTGATATCTTCTTCACTTCCTTTTTTTTTTTTTTTTTTTTTTAAGACAGGGTCTCCCTTTGTAGTTCAGGCTGGCCCTGAGCTCACTATGTAGCCTAGGCTAGCCTCAAACTCATAGCAATCCTCCTGCCTCTGCCTCCCAAGCACTGGGATTACAGGCATGAACCACCACGCCCGGCACTATGGTATGTGATACCAGGGATCAAACTCCGGTCCTTGTGGTTGCAAGGCAGATGCTGGAACCACTGAGCTAATTCCCCCAGTCCTTCACTTCTGTTTTTCCAAAGTGTGTACTATAGTTCTCATTAGACATGTCTCAGAATGGCCAGTAAGTACATGAAAATCTTTTCCACATTTTTGGTCATTAGAGAAATACAAAAAGACAGATCCATCTTAGACTAATGAGAATGGCTGTCATCAAGGATTCAAAAAACAATACATATTGGGGGAGTTATGGTGGAAAAGGAGCCCTCCTACATTGTTGGCAGGAACATGAACTAGTATAACCACCATAGAAATCAATATAGAGATGCCTCAGAAAACTAATAATAGAGATTCCATTTAATCAAGCCATACCCCTCTTTATTGTCTCCCCAAAAGTCATCTTGGCAGTACATGCTTAACCCATGTTTATAGCAGGCCAGTTCACACTAGCTAATTTTGGGAATGGTCTGTGTGTCTTATCGACAGATGAATGGGTAAAGAAAAGGTGGACTAAACATACTGTGGATATTAACCATAAAGAAGAATAAATTTGGATCATTTGTAGAAAGAAGGATGAATCTTGAGACCATAATGGTAAATGAAATGAACCAAAAGAGGATATTAAATATTGTATCATTTCTCTTATATGAAAAACTCAAAATATAAATAAAAAGTAAAGAGGAGATGGTATGAAACAAGGTCCTTTTGGAGAAATGGGATAGAGAAAAGGGTGGAGCAAAAGGGAAGTAAAAATGATCAAGATGTCATATGTTTGTGTGCCACTACTCCCAAATAATTTATTATGTGTTGTGAACAAATTAATAAATTTAAGAAGAGTGAGATGAGATGTTGGTAATCAGGACTTAGCTGGTCACAATTGTAGTGCCAAAAACAAACAAACAAATAAATAAATAAAACCCCAAATCCAGTAACAGTGATTTTGAGAGGTCACAAAGAAATTAAAGAGCTTTGACTGGTGGCGAAACAGTAGGAATGCTAGTATCAGGATAGTCTGCCTTCTGTTTTGAACATTCATCTTTAAGACTTCATAGACAATACTAATTCTTAAATATTGTGATAAAGGGAGCACCTAAGAACAAGTGTTCTCCTCTGGACCATTAAAATATTAATGCTGCTATTGAAAGAAATGGGAGACATTTAGAGAAAGGCACTGACTTTGAAATAAGAATTTAGACATATAAATTGTTATCCATGTGTGAATGATATTTTTATTATATATATTGAACACTAAATTTATAGAAAATGTTGTAAAACAAAACCTAGTTATTTGTCTCAACATTGAGCTTTTGTAAAAATAATATACACCAATTTGGTTTTGATTAGTTCTTGCCTGGTAGAATTTTTTTTTTTTTTTTTTTTTTTTGAGACAGGGTCTCGCTTTGTAGTTCGGGCTGGCTCTGAGCTCACTATGTAGCCCAGGCAAGCCTCGAACTCAGCAATCCTCCTGTCTCTGCCTCCCGAGTGCTGGGATTACAGGCGTGAGCCCCACGCCCGGCTGCCTGGTAGAATTTTAACCCACCCATATTTTTAATACGTTATTAAGCTAGGAACAAAATATCTGTTTCCTAGCTCTTGGATTTAGTCAAACCTAGTACTTAGCAGTTTTCTTCACACATTAAGTTAAAGATAATGCTACATGGACCAGAGATTTAGCTCACTGGTTCCAGCGCCTGCCTCACAAGCACAAGGTCCTGCATCTATTTCAAGTAATCACATACAGTGCTGGGCATGGTGACTCACACCCACCAGCAATCAATACCACATACCACAGTGCCAGTCGTGATGGCTCATGCCTGTAATCCCAGCACTCGGGAGGCAGAGACAGGAGGATTGCTGAGTTTGAGGCTTGCCTGGGCTATGTAGTGAGCTACAAAGCAAGACCCTGTCTCAAAAAAAAAAAAAAAAAGCTACATTTCTGTAGCACACATTGCTGTTTTTCTGTACAATTGACATCTTAGACTACTTACTTAATAATGAATTTTGTTGAACCAGAGATTAATGACAGCTGTTCTGAAATAGTCCATTAGGATTAGTTTATCTCTAACATTTAGAGTAGAAGTATTACTATCAAGTAGCTTCCAAGCATTTATCTTATCCTGCTGTTGGTGATTAAAGCCTTAGCGTCCACTGTTTTGATTGTGATTCAAGCTTGGACAGTTACAATGAACAAAACCTGCTTTTGTAACTGCAGTGAGCATTGTTTTTCCTACTGTTCTTGTTAGTACCACGAATAAAAACCATACCTGAATCATTAAAATCAAAGTAGTTTTTATTTGGGCCATGAGATTTCTGTAGGAAGTAGAAATTTCTTTTATGGTTGAGGCTTTTAATAGAAGTGAAAGGAAATAGAAAAATTTCTTAACCACTGTTGAATGCTCATTAATAGCTGTTTATTCTTAAATATACTCTTGAGTGATAAGATTGTTCACTTTCATATCACTACCTTTTAAATTAGGTAAACAGGAACTAATACTGCTATATTTTAAGTGAGTTTAAGATGTACGCTGTAGGTCACACAAACTTAATATGTGATAGACTGAACAGAAAACTCAACTCTGGTTTTGTGATTCCTTGGCCTATGTTCTTTTTACTACATGTTTTTGAATTTATGCTTTGTTCATTGAAGTCAACCCTCCCTTTGAAAAATATAGTTCTAACATGATCAAGATGGAGTTTCAACAAATGGGTTTCTAGTACATACAAGTAAGCTTCCAAAATAGGTTTTGGTGTCACGAAGGCAGAACCTGAAGTTGCAGTAGGTGGAGCTCTGAGCAAATAAAAAGCTCATTTTGCTTATCCAGGAATCTATTTCTGTTGGAGGAGAACAGTGGCAGAATAGTTTCCCTGTTGTTCAGCATGTAGTTTTTTGTCTACAGGTCTAAGTAAAGAGATTATTGCTAAGAGAGCAAATTTAGGTTTCAGAGTTGGGAAAGCATGGCTATTGCTGAACAAGAATCTGTGCCTCTGTCTGACTTGGACACTTGTCTTTCTTTTGCTGTGGGCTATTACTCTGTTAATTTATATCATATCCACTTCCTCTTCATTTTTCTCTGACTGTGAGAAATCTTATTCTTCCCTTTACGGATGGATTTTACAAAGAAAGATTTTTGCTCAGTGTTTGTCATCATAAATTCTCACTGCTGCTGCTGCCCTCAAAAGGAATGTGTAAGTGAGGTGGGTAAGAATGTCTAACTTACTTAAAGGGTGTATTGTAGCATTTTGATGACTTTATGTAGAAAGTTTCGGTTTAATACTGAAATTGCTAATTTCAAAGTGCTTTTAAAAATATTTGATGTTATGTATTGTATTTTACATATGTGTAAGAGGTAACCCTTTCTCAATTGTGAATGGTTAGGAAAAGTTTTACTTTAGTGAAAAGATAGATAAATGTCACTCTGAATTTAAGCTTTTAAAAATTTATAGATAAGGGCTGGGGATTTAGCTCAAGTGGTACCACACCAACCTTGGATGCACAAGGACCCGAGTTCAATCCCTGGTACCGCAAAAATAAATAAATAAAAATAAAAAGGAATGCCCAGAGTGGAAGAAAAAAATGTACCACCAAAAAAAAAAATTATAAATTGTTTCTTTGTTTTGAGACAGGGTCTTGCTATGTAGTTCAGACTGGTCTTGAACTCACTATGTTTCTCAGGTTAGCCTCAAAGAGGCAATCAGTTGCTGACTGGTAGAGTGAAGTGAGAGTATTAGATTGCCTTAATAAGCTTTAGTTTTAGTCTGTCAGTTTAGCCCAGTTTATACACCTTAATATTCTTTGGGTTTTGTGTTTTTTACCCTCATTCATGATAGGTCAGAAATACTTTGCTTGTTAAAATAGGACTGCATTGGGGCTATATCAGGAAGAAAGAAAAGAATGGCATTTGGAAGATTTTCTGGTTTATGTTGAAGCTATCTCTGAAGTACATAAAAAGGAAATAAGATAATTTTTATTACAAAAACATTTTGTCACTGTTATTGTTTCTGATACTAAAAATCATGGCCTAGAATAATGTAGACTAACTTTAAAAATATCAATTATGAAAAATACAGAAGTCTCATGTCAAGAACAAGAAGCCCATGAATGAGTATATTTAAAAACTATAATTGTTTATTTTCAACAAGTTTCTGTTTTATGTCTCAGTGGACCCCCCCCCCAAGTTGAGAAGTTGAACCAAGGTGTCCTTTACCACTGAGCCACATCCCTAGTTCCTTTCTATCTTTTATTTTGAGAGAAGGTCTTGCTAAGTTGCCTAGATAGGAATTGAATTTGTAATCTTCCTGTCTTGGCTTCACAGTTGACTTTTTCCATAGGGTTACCTCAGGGTCAGTGAAGTTTCATTCCTATTCCATATACTTTACTTGATAAATTTTAAGTTCTCACTTCTCTTCAACTTACTCAAAAAACCTTTTGTAGGTATTATATTTGATCATACTGATTTCTTGGTGATATCTGACTGGCAAAATTTTTTGTTACAAAAGGCATTATCATTCAAGTCTTCTCTTGTTAAATTTTTTTGTTTTTCCAATGTACCTATGCTACATCGAAACAGAAGAATCAGTGCAAGTTTCCTGTATTAATTTAATATGTAGAATTTTCTCACCAATAAGCCAGAAATATGTTTGCTTAAAATATATGTACTTATGGAAGAAGAACCAGTTTTTTCCTCACCAAAGTCTGTTCTTTTTAGCCACTTTCTATAACATTAGAACTGTCTTTACATGTAAAATCCAATTATATAGGACAGTCCAACCTGTTTACCAAGCTATCAGATAATTTTTTGCCAATATAGTAAATGTTCAACAGGTGTAGTGCACAGTATTTCAGATAGTTCTTATATTAGTCTTATATATTTTTTAAATGTATGAAGTTGTTGAGTTTTTTTGTTTTGTTTCATTTTTTAAATTTTGTTTTGCAGCATTGGGGAATGAACCCTGGGACGATTTATCACCGCTGTATCCCCAAATCCCTGCCCCTTTTTTTTGAGACAGGGTCTCACTTTGTAGTTCAAGCTAGCCCTGAGCTCACTATATAGCCCAGCTCAGCCTCTTCGAATGCACAGCAGTCCTTCTGCCTCTGCCTCCTGAGTGCTGGGATTATAGGTATGAGTCACCATGCCCAGCACTGTGGTATGTGGTTGCCGGGGATCAAACTTGGGACCTTGCACTTGCAAGACAGACACCAGAACCACTGAGCTAAATCCCTGGCCCCCTCTTTAGTTTTTTGAGACAAGGTTTTGGACAAGTTGCCCAGGTAAGAATTGAACTTGAAATCCTCTTGTTGTGGCCTCCAAAAGAGTTAGGATTACAGGCATGCAGCACTGCATCTGTCCTCACTTTATGCAGTTTTACTAGTTTATTGTAAAAAACAAGGCAAATATAAAACAAAATATTCACCTTCTCTACTATCAAAGAACTTTAGTGTGGGGCATCCACTGATTTTTTTTTTTTTAAGAGACTTGAGAAGGATTTACTAGAGGTAGATGGACATAGGATTCTCAAGAGTGGAGTGTGGGTGCTCAGAGAAATGAGGTATGATACATTTGGGAACTGAGGGTCTTTTATGCATTTTAAGTGGTAGGAGGCTCTGAAATTCAATAGTGCAGTCTTTGTCTGTTGTCTTTTGGGGAGAGAATGGCCTACCCCTAGTGAGATAATAGTCTATACGGTGGGAAATCCCAACTTGGTGATCCATTCTTAAGTGAAAGAAGATAATTTGCAAGTAAAAAGGGAAGGAATACACCTATTTATAGTTGAAATGGAGTAGCCCAGGCTTTCTGTTTGGAAGGAAAAAAGAAAACAGACAAAACCGGGCTTGTGATCTGAAGCTGCAGATTTTCTTAAAAGTACAGTTTTTAAAATCCCAATTTCTTTGTCTTTTTTCTATCTAGTTTCCACGTCTATCCTACCTCATTTTTACCCTCTGAGATTTCAGTCACTTACTCATAAGAGGATGCAGAAGCCCCCTTAGTGGTCCTCCTTCATGTAACTGCTTCAAGCTGAGGAGAGGCTTTTACCTGCTCCTGCTAGCTTCAGGAACTAAGTCTAGTCCTGACCGATGTAAAGACATAGGAATATTGGGTTCCATTTTTTGAAGAATCATCCTCTTTTGATACTAAAACAAAAATTGAGATCTCCACAGTCTCTATGTAATCAAGGATTTCACTGGCTCAAGACTGCAGTATTTCATTTAGATCTGTGAAGTGTTATATGCATTTCTGTGATTTGTTTTACTATAATTTTTTGACTGTATCAGTCACTGAGACCATATGGATGATTAGATTTATATGTAAATTAGAATTTATATATATTCAGTAAACTTTTCTGAACATACCTTCCATCTATGTTAATAGATGTATAGCACCACTTGGATAATGTATTAGTGTAGCTACTTCACCTCTTAATTCATAGAATCACGTAAGTGAGATAAGAGTAAATAATGAGTTTTTCCTGTACTCTCAGTTTTTTTAAGACAGGGTCTCACTTTGTAGTTCAGACTGGCCCTGAACTCACTATCTAACCCAGGCTAGCCTTGAACTCACAGCAATCCTCCTGCCTCTGCCTCTCATATGCTGGGATTACAGGCGTGAGCCACCACACCCGGCTCCTCTATTCTTTTAATAGTAATAGTTGTTCTCATATTTTACGCTTATTTTCCACACCCTGGCAAAAGTTTTATCAAAGAACTTACCAATTTAGGAAGATTCTAAATTTTGGAATGAGCTACTAGTTAGTATGGTATGGTGATGAATTTTCTCCTGAAATTAATTACTGTGGTTGTGCTCGCTTCAGCAGCACATATACTAAAATTACTGTGATTATCTTTCCTGTGTTTCTGATATATTACTGCTAATTTTATGTTCTGTTGTGCAAGATAACTCTTTAACTATTGTGCCAAACCAGTACAAGCCCTTAACTTGTTATATGCTAGTTGAGTTTTTGAGAGTACTCCTCCGGTCATATAATGACCACCAGATTGTGTGAATTAATACCCATATGTGCATTCAGCATTCAAAATAGTAATAGCTGTATTGATACAAATTGGTTAGCATACAAAGTTGAACAAAAGATCTGTTAACCAGTTGGAACACTTGGCTTTTGTTTTAGTCAGTAACTTCTTTAGGAAAAAGTTTTCACAAGTCTTTCACTGTCACACACAGAAGTAAAGTACTGTTCCTTGTTTTATTTTGATAAGCTAAATTTTTTTTTTTTTTTTTTTTTTTTGAGACAGAGTCTCGCTTTGTAGTTCAGGCTGGCCCTGAGCTCACTATGGTACCCAGGCAAGCCGCCGCGAACTCAGCAATCCTCTTGTCTCTGCCTCCCGAGTGCTGGGATGACAGGCGTGAGCCACCACGTCCGGCATTATTGATAAGCTAAATTTTCCACCTTGGATCCTGTGTGGATCCACTCCTACAAGTTAATCAGAAGGGAAAAAAGAAAAGGAACTTTTTTAGTAGGCAAAGTTCAGAGACCCTACTTTCACCAATGTGTTTTTGTGGCTTTTATTGTTTGTTTTTAGGGAGTGAAGCCGGCCAGTTTTGACAAAGTAGCAATTCCTGAAGTGAAGGAGATTATTGAAGGGTGTATAAGACAAAACAAAGATGAACGGTAAGTTGCCTTTTTTGATTTGGTATTAAAAAAAAAACTGCAAAACACAATGTCCTCTGAATATAACACTCAGTCTTTTAGGTATTTAATACTTGTGATTAGTTTAGTTGGTTGGTTGGTTGGTTGGTTGGTTGGTTGGTTGGTTGGTTGGTTGGTTGGTTGGTTTGAGATAGGGTCTCACTTTGTAGTTCAGGCTGGCTCTAAACTCATTATGTAGCCCAGGCTAGCCTCAAACTCTCGGCAGTCCTCCTGCCTCTGCCTCCCCAGTGCTGGGATTACATGCTGGGATTATAGGCATAAGTCACCACACCTAGCATTGTGGTATATAGTGAATGGTGGGATTACAGGCATAAGCCACCATGCCTGGATTTGTGCTATGTGGTACCAGAGATCAACTCAGGACCCTGTGCTTGCCAGGCAGATGCCAAAACCACTGAGCTAAATCCCCAGCTTTTATGATTAGTTTTTCTAATTATGCTGTATAATATTTTAAAGTAGGTTCTTGACTGAAGCTATTGACGTTCTTTGTTCTGAATAGTGTGAAAATGTGGTTTAGTGGAGGTTAAGTAAACCAGTACTACTTAAGCATAATTTCCATATTCAGCGAGCACTGCTTATATGGCATTAGCGTGACTTATAAAACTCCTTCCCTAATATGGCAAATCTGTGCATTAGTTCTATACCCATTGAATTATAAAAAGTAAAATAAAGTCTTGGTGCTGGTTTCTTTTTGTTGTTTTTGTTTGTTTAGTTTTTTGTTTTTATTAGAAGTATAAGCAGATTTATTTAACAAAAGCAAAGTACACACTCAGAAAGGACTGCAGCCATTGGAGGAGTAAGGTGTCAAAATTTTGGCTCTTTAAAATTAATTCAACTATGCAGATCTCGATTTCCTGTGGTTATGCCAGAATCAAAAAAGAGCAAAACATCAAAATTCCTCTGAGTAAAGAGGACTTTGCCTAAGGCTTAAGAGAAGATCTGGTTTAGTCACTTATACCAACAGAAGACTTTTCTCAAAGAAGTGGCAAGAATCTGATTAGCCATATAGCTGATTTGTCACCCTTTACCCATGGAAGGGGTCCAGTATCTGTTTTTGAAAAATAATCTACCTTCACCGTCCCCTTATACCTGCCAAAAAAGAAAAAGTACACCAACCTAGTACAAATACAAATTGTAAATTGAGCATAATCTGCCTCCTGAAAAATGGGAGCTATCAGGTATATCAGCCACATTGAAGAATTCTATATCTTCACTTCTCTAGTCTCATATTTTTTTTCATAACTTTGTTATTTGGAAGAACAAACATCATGCTCTTTAAGACATTTTAGGAGTTTATTTAGTTTGAGTTTCTATTTTTATGTACACTGAGTCTTTAAATCTGTTTAAAATCTTTTTTCTTATAAACAAAGGAATACTTGTTTTGGGTATTAAAACATATTACTCTGTTTCTTTTCTGGTTGGAACAGTTTACTAAATTTTTGGAATCATTCTCTCTAAAGATTCTTTTACAATTAGCCTTCTGCTTGCCTAGTCCACAAATTGTTGAACAAGGAATTGAAATAATTTTGTTAGAGTAAATAAAGCTTGCTATGTAGAAAGCCACCACCAAAATAGAAATCAAAACGTTTATGATCTTAGTTTGGTTCTGTCATATAAAATTTTTAAACATCTCAATCTTTTTTGAGTCTTAATTGTTTTAATCATTAAGAGGTGATATCTCAGGACCGGAGATTTAGCTCACTGGTTCCAGCACCTGTCTGGCAAGCACAAGGTCCCTGGTTCAGTCCCTGGTAACCACATATAACAACACCGGGCATGGTGAGCACTGTTTAGCAGCAATCAGTACCACACACCACAGGCATGGTGGCTCAAGCCTGTCATCCCAGCACTTGGAAAGCAGAGGCAGGAGGATTGCTGAGTTCGAGGCTCCCCGAGCTACATAGTAAGTTCAGGGCCAGCCTGAACTATAAAGCAAGACCCTGTCTCAAAAAAAAAAAAAAAAAAAAAA
>PVIC010055033.1:0-11345 GCA_004025085.1 Thryonomys swinderianus | reverse complement strand
AAAAAAAAAAAAAAAAAAAAAAAAAAAAAAAAAAAAAAAAAGAATAAGAATAAAGATAGGAAAGGAAGAAGTTAAACGGTCATTATTTGCTGATGATATGATACTCTATCTCGAGGATCCTAAAAACTCAACCAAGAGACTGCTAGACTTAATTACCAAATTTGGTAGTGTTGCTGGATATAGGGTCAATGCTCAAAAATCAACAGCCTTTGTCTACACAAACAACAGACTCACTGAAAGAGAAATTGGGGAGGCAATCCCTTTCACAGTAGCACCCAGAAAAATGAAATATCTAGGAATCAACCTAACAAAGGAAGTGAAAGACCTCTACTCTGAATACTATAGGGCACTGAAAACTGAGATAGAAAAGGAAACCAGAAAGTGGAAAGATATCCCTTGTTCCTGGGTAGGGAGAACCAACATCGTCAAAATGGTTATACTCCCACAACTACTATATAGATTCAATGCAATTCCAATTGAAATTCCAACGGTATACTTCACAGAGCTAGAGAAAACAATACAAAAATTCATCTGGAACCACAAGAAACCTAGAATAGCAAAAGCAATTCTAAGCAACCACGACATGGCAGGGGGTATTACAATCCCCAATTTAAAACTCTACTATAAAGCTGCTGTGATAAAAACTGCATGGTACTGGCAAAGTAACAGACCCCAGGACCAGTGGAATAGATTAGAAGACCCAGAAACAACTCCAGATACACTAAGCCACCTTATCTTTGACAAAGGAGTCAAACATCCCCAATGGAGGAAAGACAGCCTCTTTAACAAATGTTGCTGGAAAAACTGGGCTTTAGCCTGCCAAAAGCTAAAGCTAGACTTATCTCTTTCACCATGCACAAAACTAAACTCACAGTGGATACGAGACTTAAACATTAAAACAGAAACAATAAGCCTGCTGGAAAACAGGCTAGGTAAAACTCCTGGAGACATTGGCTTAGGCAGAGACTTTATGAATAAAACCACTGTAGCACAAGCACTAGCAGAAAGAATCAACAAATGTGATCTCATTCTACTGAAAAGCTTCTGCACAGCCCGAAGAAGTCACTGGCACTGCTAGAAGACAACCAACAACATGGAAAAAAATTTTTACTAGCTGTGTATCATATAAAGGGCTATTATCTACAATATATAAAGAACTCAAACAGATCAGCCTCCCCAGGTTTAAAGACCCAATTCAAAAATGGGCATCTGAAATGAACAGACACTTCTCAGAGGCAGAAGTCAAAGCAGCCAAGAAACATGAAGAAATGTTCAACATCACTGGTCATTCGAGAGATGCAAATGAAAACAACACTGAGATTTCATCTCATTCCACAAAGAATGGCCGCTATCACAAAATCAACCAACAATAAATGCTGACGTGGCTGTGGCGAGAAAGGAACCCTTCTATACTGTTGGTGGGATTGCAGACTGGTGCAACTATTGTGGAGATCTGTGTGGAGATTTCTCAGAAAACTAGGACTAGGGGTCCCACTTGACCCTGCTATACCCCTGCTAGGAATATACCCAAAAGAATTTAAAAACTCACATTGGAAAGACAGATGTACACCCTTGTTCATAGCAGCTCAGTTCATGATAGCTCAATCTTGGAAACAACCCAAATGTCCATCAACTGGAGAGTGAATAAAGAAGATGTGTTTTTTTTTTTTAAATGGAGTATTACTCTGCTATAAAGAATGACAAGACCGATCCATTTATGTGCAGATGGAGACATCTGGAGGATATACTAATAAGTGCAATCAATAGATCACAGATAGACAATTTCTGGATCTTCTCTTTGGCATGAACACCTGTAGATGCAAAGGAGCTCTAGAAATTAGGACAGCTTTTATAGAGTGGAATATTTCTATAGGAAACCTGGTGTGGGAATGTGATGAGGGGAAGGAATAAATATGATACAGAAAGAAAATAAAAGAGCATGTATAAAGGGGGGAGGAGGTGTGGGTGGGTAGGGATATGGGTAAAAATGAGAATTAACTTGTGTCATATACTGGTACAAATTCCCCAATGTTATATGTGATTTTGAGATGTATATAAATTTTACCAATAAAGAAGTCAATTAAAAAATAAGATGCACTTGAGACACAGTAGAGAAAGCAAGAATAAGAAATATCAATGTTTCTCAAATAATTATAAGGTGTTGTTTGTACAGGCCCAGTTAATTCAGCTGATGTTATCATTGTTGCCTAACTGAACTGCTGATTTAACACGAAAAAAGATCCAACTAGTTTTGTGTGTGAATATAATATGATATAACCCTTTCTTGTTATAGAGGTATAAATTCACACCTCTAAATGACTCATAAGTAGGATGTGATGAAAATAAAAACAAAAACAAACAAACAAAAACCACAGTTTGAGGGCAATGGGCTTCTTTGGGTTTAGCAGTAAAAAGTCGTGAGACTGGAAATATACTTCAGTAGAGCCCATATCCAGGGAAACACAGAACTATCAGTCTACATGGCTAGGAGTGGTTAGAAGGAGGAGTAACTTCCTGAAGATATTGAAGAGCAACAGTAAAAGTGCAGAAAACGAATTCAAAACTATTTCTAGTGCAGACACTGCAGGAAACCTCATTTAGTCATATTTTAGAATGGATATGCTATGCAAACAAGTATAATTTTTGTGCAAGACAATTCTACATCGACTAAATGTGTCTGGAGGAAGTTTTTGAAAAACACTGAATAAAATGTATTGAATAGATTTTAATGTTAGTGAAAAGGGCTGGATTGAAGTACCTAGACACATTTGTTCCCCTGTTGGGGGAGCCTCATTGCCAAGCAAGTTTCTCTAACCTTGACCTTCAGGATGCTAAGCTGCCTCAGAAAAGGAAGAATCAGTGTTTTTCTTTTTAAGTTTTCTCAAGCTAGTCCCTTGCAGACATTTAAATGATACTGCTTTTCTTACAACAGCCAATGGAGAACAAACCATGCCTAATTTTGTGCAGGCTTTGTACCATCTATCCAATGTATGCCACATTTTTAGGTGACTTTTTCATTTTTAGCTTGAGAAGTCATCTCATGAATGTGCTAAACTCTAGTGCTAAACCTTTTCCATTTCCTTCAAAATTTATCTTCAATCACAGGGTATACTTTCTTAATCTCTTGGCAGGCTGAGTCAACTTTCTGTGCTGTGAATTTTATGTGATAATAACCCTGTTTACCTTTGGTTTTAGGGATAGGAACAAAAGGGATAACGTCAGTCCATATCCTTATACTAATTTGTGATATGCTTATTTATATCACATCCTTCCCTTTTCATCACCATCCTGTGTAGAGAATGTGTGTGCATGTGTGTGTTTATGTGAGTCTGTGTGAATAATTTCCAAGTTATTATGAATATTATACCTTCTGACCAGATAAATTATACATTATAACAATTAGAGTGAAGAACAAGATATTCTTATTTCTTTAAGCTACTCTTTCCACTCCAGAATAATCACAGACATGCCTGATGTCACAAAAAAATTGCTTAGTGTATTTGGCTGAAGGAAATGGAAGAAAAATAATCATGAGAAAAGTTTCCTGTGTAGATAAGAGTAGTTTCCCTCAAACAGTGATGACAAAGGCAATAATTAGCAGGTGGAATATGAGGAAGGATGAAAGTGGGTTTTGCTCATGGCAATTTCATAAGTCAAATATGGAAAATTTGAGTAGTTTTTTAAAAAATCTGTATCTTTTAGGGATAAACTTATTTCCAATTTCGGCTAAGTTTTCTACCATCTAGTAATCAGGCAAGGCTAAACAGTTCTATTTTTTTTTTTTTTTTTTGAGACATGGTCTTGCTAGCTTACCAGGCTAAGCTCAAACTTTCCATACTTCTGTCTCAGTCTCTGTAGGATTACAGGTATATACAACACTTCTGACTCTTACATTTTGTTTTGAAGGACAGAGCAGCATGTATATAGCACGAGTCACTTTCATTTCACAAACCATCTTGAAATGAAATTTCTTCAGAATATTGAAATTCGTTACCAAAAAAATTGAGAAAAATATTATTTTCCATGAATAGACTATATGCTTTTGTAGTTACTTTTGAATGATGTATGAAAATTAAAATGTAATGAAATTCATTTCTAATATAAATTATATTCAGTTATGTGAGTGAATGGGGGAGCTAACTGAAATAACTAAATAATAGAAATTAACAAATGTAGAAACATAAAAAATATAATTATGATTAGATACTGTCAAAATAGTAAGTGCTAGAACAAGCTGACATTGAAAAATGTAGTCTAATTCTTAAATTATCAGTTTTGGTGATTTTCCAAATACTACAAGTGTGTGTAGACTGCTGTAATTAAATCTCAGAAATCCTAGTGTTCTTTGTCATTTTGGATGAAGAAGATGACAGGACTACAACTTCTGGATTTTTCTAAGAAAGTTTCTTTAGAAAGCTGAGAAAGCATGTTGAAGAATAATAATTATCCTTCAGTAGTCAAATTTTATAGTGTGTCAGTTATGTGAAGTGGATTTCTGGTGAAAACTTGGCTTGAAAATAATTTTCTCAATGAAGAAGTGCTATGGAAGGTCTACTATAAGGCTGAATTGGATACATATCAGAAGAGTGTTTTCTGAATATTGAATTAAGACTTGAGGTAATACCTTATATAGCCTTGCTTTAAGAAACTTAAGCTGGTCACAGTAACTTTTTCCTATCTCAATTTTGACACTTTCAGTAGGTGAGGGGCTATGTATGTGTAGTCTGTTGGTACTGTTTGGGATTTAGAAGTCTGGAATTTGATCACAAACTTTTTCACTCTGTCATATGTTTTTCTCAACCTCTGAAGGGGAGGAATGAAAATATTTGGTACTGAGCATAATCCCTATTTTAACATCTATATTAATTTTTTATTTCAAATTAACATTATCCTAAGAATGTCCTTGTTGGGTTTTAAAAATCTCCGTAGAAATGTATTTCTGTGTTGAAAGACAGTAGAAAATACAGACAGTGAAAGTGTAGCAATACATTAATAATACCTGTCAGTGACCAATGAATTTTGTGCTTATGTTTCTCAACTACAAAGTGGGGGTATTAATAATACATTATGAGTAAATGAGAACATGCATAGAGACTTGTGTGTACCTCATAATAGATGGGAAAGACTTCAGTAAGTCTAGGTACCATGTACAATACTAAACATCCTCTACAAATCATCTGCACTGTTCCTGGACACAAGACTGTAATAAAAAAAACATATGTGGCTCCTTTATTATCAATGAGAATATTGAAGTACTAGAAATTTAAATTAGCTAAATCACACAGATAATAACTAAGACTTCTAAAATTTGAAGCTTTGTCTATCTGACTCAAAGTCCATGTTTTATATTACTGTACTAGTTCAGTTATTTGTATTTGCTACTGTATGATACCTACCTACTCTATTAGATGGCATTGACAAGCCATAGTAAGGATACAGTCTAAGCAAATGCTTTTATTTTTCAATAAATTGAATTTATTAGTTCATTTTAGAAATAAATTATGTTCACATTCCTCATTGAGAATTTGTAACTGTACATTCTGCATTTTGATTCTTTTTTCCCATCCCCTTGCCCTCTCAACCCCTCAAACCCTATACATATAAGCTTTTTCTTTTTTCCTTTTCAAATTTTTCTTTCCATTCTTGCTTTCCCCTGCCCCACACAGTTCCAGTTTCCCTTTCGGTATTTTCTATTTCACAATAACTGCCCTACATTCTGAACGTCATTTACACCTTCAGTTTCTGATATTAGAGAAATGATATGGTATTTATACATCTGTGTCTTATTTACTTCGCTTAGGAGTATGGCCACAAGATGCATCCATTTAAGTATAAATATCTCTAATTACCGGTTTTTATGGCTTAGTACTACTCTATTTTATTTTTTATTTTTTTTTATGAGACAGGGTCTCACTTTGTAGTTCAGGCTGGCTCTGAGCTCACTATGTAGCCTTGAACTCAGCAATCCTCCTGTCTCTGCCTCCCAAGTGCTGGGATTACAGGCGTGAGCCACAACGCCCGGCTACTCTATTTTATTTTTTAAAAAATCCACATATTCCTTAAGCAGTCTCCAGTTGATTGGTATTTGGGCTGTTTCAAAGATTTGGCTATTATAAACTGTGCTGCTATAAACATGGGTGCACATATATTGCTATGGTATGATACTTTTAAATCTTTCATGTTTATACCTAGCAAGGAATTAACAGGGTCAAATGGGACCTCAAATCAAAGGTTTTTTTCAGGAGTCTTCACACTGATTTCCACAGTGGTTACACCAGTTTAGATTCCCATCAAAAGTAAGTGTTCCCTTTGCCCCACAGCCCCACCAGCATTTGTTGAAGATTGATTTCTTGATACCAGCCATTCTTTCTGTAGTGAGTTGAAATCTCAGTATTGTTTTCATTTGCATCTCTCAAATAACCAGTGATGTAAAACATTTTTAATATGTTTCTTTGCTGCCTTTACTTCTTCATCTGAAAGATGTTTGTTTCAGGGGCCCTTTTTTGCATGAGTCTGGGATATAGTTTGTGGGGTATAGATTTTTAAGTTCTTTATATATTCTCAATAGTAATCCTTTATCTGAGGAACAGCTGGGAAATTCTTTTCAAAAACGTAGGTTGTCCTTTTGCCCTGTTTGTAGGTTCTCTTGCTGTGCAGAAACTTTTTAATGCAATAAGATCTGAATACAATAAGATAGAATTAATACAGTAAGATCAAATAACACTAGATATTCAAGAGATGCAGAAGCTTTTTAATACAGTAAGATCCCAGTTGTTGACAGTTTCTGCTAGTTCCCACGCTGCTGAAGTTATGCTCATGAAGTCTTTCCTTATACCAATGTCTTAAAAGTTCTAACTGATCTTCCAGCAGATTTTATGTTTCTGCTTTATTACTTAGGTCTCTAATTCACTTTGATTTTAGTTTAGTGCATGGTGAAAGACATAGATTTAGCTTTAATCTTTAACAGGTTGAAACCCAGTTTTGCCAGCACCATTTATTAAGGAGGTTATCTTATCTATTGAGCATGTTCCTCTGTGAGAGATGTGGTTGTTTAGTAGATCTGAAGTTGTTTCTGCATCTTGTAGTCTGTTCCACTGATCTTCAGGTCTGTTTCTTTGCCAGTACCATGCTGTATCACATGCTTTACTACAGTGGATTTGTAGTACAGTTTCAAACTGGGGATTTTGATATACCCTGCCATGTCTTTGCTGTTTAGAATTGCTTTAGTTATTCTAGATCTTTGCTGGTTTCAGATGAATTTTTGTGTTATTTTCTCTAGTTCTGTGAAATATACTCTTGGGATTTCAATTGAGATTGCATTAAATGTATATTGCAATTTGGGGTATATGGCCTTTTTGACAATATGGTTCTTCCTATCCAGGAAGAAAGGATGTCTTTCCATTTTCTGATATCCTTTTTTATTCCCTTTTACCCAGTACTGTAGTTTTCATAGTAAAGGACTTTCACCTCCTTTGTTAGATCAATTCCTAGACATTTAATTTTTTTGGAGTGATATTTTGAAAGGAATTATTTTTCCCAATTTCTCTCTTGATGACTCTGTTATTTGTATATAGGAAGGCTATCAATTTTTCTTTTTTTATTGCTTTCTTTTTTGAGACAGGGTCTCACTGTGTAGTTCAGGCTGGCCCTGAGCTCACTATCCAGGCAAGAGAAGCCTCAAACTCAGGATTCCTCCTGCCTCCACCTCTTAAGTGCTGGGATTACAGTTGTGAGCCACCATACCTGGCAAGGCTACTGATTTTTGAGTATTGGCCTTATACCTAGCTACTGTGCTGAATCTGGTGATAAAGTCTTTTGGCTGAATTTTTTGGATTTTCTATATAGAGTGTCATGTCATCAGCAGATAATGATAGCTTAGCTTCTCCTATCTTTATCCCTTTTATTTCTTTTTCTTGTCTAATTTCTGTGGCTAATGTTTCTAGAACTGTATCAAACAAGAGTGGTGATAGTGGACCTTGTTCTCTTCTTCCTGATTTTAGTGTGAAAGTTTTCAATTTTTATCATTTCTTCTGATGGTGGTTGTTGTTTTTTTCATAAATACCTTTTATCAGGTTAAGATGAAGACTATTAAATTTTCTCTGTAATCACGAGTGTTTGATCTTGTTGAATGCTTTTTCTGCATCTATTGGGATGATCACATGGGTTGTGCTCTCTGTTAATATAGTTTATTACATTTACTGATTTACATATGTTGAACCGTGTTTGCATACCTGGTATGAATCCAACTTGGTCAGGGTATATGATCTTCTCGATGATCCTCTGTATTCTGTTTGCCAGTGTTTTTTTTTTTTTTTTTTTTTTTGAGACAGGGTCTCGCTTTGTAGTTCCGGCTGGCCCTCAACACACTATGTAGCCTAGGCAAGCCTGGAACTCAGCAATTCTCCTGTCTTTGCCTCCTGAGTGCTGGGATTACAGGCGTGAGCCACCACACCTAGCACTGTGGTATGTGGTATTGATGGCTGGTGGGCATGAGTCACCATGCCCAGCATTGTATGTGGATACTGGGGGTCGAACTCAGGACCTTGCACTTGCAAGGCAGGTGCTGGAACCACTGAGCTAAATCTCCAGCCCTTGCCAATGTTTTCTAGAAGATTTTTTTCATCTATGCTCATTAGGTTGATCTATAGTTCTCTTTCTTGGTTGGGTCTTTCTCTTCTTTTGGAATAATAGCTGCTTCAAGGAATGAATCTGGGAATATTGCTCATTAAAGAGTTTGAGAAGTAGTACCATTAACCCTTCCCAAAATTTCTTGTAGAATTCAGCAGCAAAGCCATCAGGGCCAGGATTTTTCCTTGTTAGTAGATTTTAATGACATTTTCAATTTCACTAATTTATATTGGGCTGTTTAAAATTTTTATATTTTCTTTCTTCAACTTTTGTACTCATATGTGTTTACAATTCTATGCATTTCTTCTGTGTTTTCCATCTTATTGGAGTACACGTCCTCAAAGTAGGTGTTGATGAACCTCTGAGTTTCTGCTGGATTCATTTGGTCTCACCCTTTTCATTTCTAATTGTATAGACTTGATCATTTTCTTTTCTGTTTTAGATAAGATTGGCTAAAGATTTGTTGCTTTCATTTATTCTTTCAAAGAACCAGCTCTTCAATTTGTTGATTTTGCCTCATTCTCTTAGTCTCTACTGCATTAATTTCTGCTCTAATCCTCAATTTCCTTCCTTGCGTGAGCTTTGTGCTTGTTTTGCTCTCCTTTGTCTTGAAACTTGAGGTGGAACATAAGATTATTTATTTAAATTTGCTGTTTTCCTACTATGGGCATTCATTGCTATGAATTTCCCATATACAACTGCCTTCATTTTGTCCCATAGATTCCTGTATATGGTACTGGCATTATCATTTAATTGTAGCAACTATCTAATTTCTCTAATCTCTTCTGTGACTCATCAGTTGTTCAGGATAGCGTTATTCAGTTCCCATGCATGTGTGAAGTTCTTGAAATTTCTTTTGCTATTGATTTCCAATTTCAAAGCACTATAGTCTGACAGTATACAGGAAATAACTTCAGTTCCTTTGCATTTACTTAAACATGCTCTATGAAGTATCATGTGATCTATTTTGGAGAATGAGGTGTGTGCAGTTGAGACAAATGTGTACCCTGATTTTGTGGGGTGGAATACTTTGTAGAAATCTATTACATCCATTTGTTCAAAGGTGGGCTCAGTTCTAGTATTTCATTGTTGATTTGGGGTCTAGTTGATCTATCTGTGACAGTCGAGTATTGAGGTCCCCTACTGTTATTGTATTAGTGCTTATTCGGCTTTCATGTCCATTAATATTTGTGTTATATAGTTAGGTGTGGATCTGGTGCATATATATTTATGAATGTCATCTCTTCCTCTTGGATTATGTACTGTATGAGGATCTAGTGACCTCTTCATCTCACTTAATTTTGGTTTGAAATCTACTTTGCAAATAAGACAACCTCTCCCACTTTTTTTGTGATTTGTCATAGAGAATTGTTTTCCATCCTTTTGTCTATGAACTTCTTTTTAATTGTGCTTCTTGAATAGTGCATATTGTTGGATATTACTTCTTATCCATTCTAGAAATCTATTTCTTTTAATTGGTGAATTGAAGCCATTAACATTGATGGTTATAACTGATATGTGTTGACTTATCCTTGTCATGATATTTTCTTATTGTGGGCTATTTCATTGTTATTATTATTATTATTAAAATTTCCTCCCCTTTTGTATGTGTTTCCTTGCCTAATGGCTTTACTCTGGTAGGCTTCATGGAGTTATAACCATCATTGCCATTTTTTTTTTACAGGGTCTCACTTTGTAGTTCATGCTGGCCCTGAGCTCACTAAGTAGCCCAGGCAAGCCTTAAACTCACAGCAATCCTCCTGCCTCTGCCTCTCGAGTGCTAGGATTACAGGCATGAGCCACTATGCCCGGCATTGTGGTAATGGTACTGATGGCTGGTAGGTGTGAGTCACCATGCCTGTCACTGTGGTATGTGGTTATTGGCGATTTAACTTGGGACCTGTGCTTGCAATGCAAACATTGGAACCACTGAGCTAAATATCCAGCCATCATTGTCTTTTTCTAGATATTGTTTAGAATTTTTTTGGAGTGTTGGCTTGGTATTCTTGAAGTTTCTCTGGTGTTCTTTGTTGTGGAAATTTCTTATTGCTCATCAATTAAAAGATAGTTTTATAGGTTACATCAATCTAGGTTGTAAGTCTCTTTCTTGTAGGGCTCGAAATACTTCCCACCTGTGTCTCCTTGACTTGAGGGTTTGTGTTGAAAAGTCTGCTGTAATTCTGATGGGATTTCCTTTATATGTGATTTGTCTCTTTTCTCTGGCTTCAATATTTTGTTCAGTTGGATTTCTGATCTCTTGATATGTCTAGGTGTGGATTTTTTTTCTTAATTCATTGTTAGTTGAACTCCTGTGTGCCTTACTTATCTGTATGCCAAGTTCTTTTCTCCAGCTTGGGAAGCTTTCTGTTTTTACATCTGTAAACAGTATTTTATGTTATTTGTACTACCTGTTTCTTTTCTGACTCTGACCAATCTTATGTTGTTCTTCCTCTCATCATCTAGTAGCTCCTGATCACTAACTGCAATCCTGCCTTCTATGTCTGAGACTCTATCTTTGCATTTGCTAGTTCTACTGTGTACTTTCAATGGAGTTTTTAATCTCTCGAATTCCCATTTGAATATGTTTGTTGTATTTCATTTCTTTTCTGTTTTGAGATTCCATTATGTTTCTGAAGTCTGTCTCTTTTACCAGGGTCATTATCTCTTGTTATCTGAGAGATTATTTGTGATTACTTCTTTCTCTCTTTCTCTGTCTC
>PVIC010055031.1:0-11354 GCA_004025085.1 Thryonomys swinderianus | reverse complement strand
ACAAAGTGAGACCCTGTCTCCAAAAGCCAAAAAAAAAAAAAAGACTCAGCCCTTGAAGCCTGAAGTTGTGCTGCACCTGTCATCTCAGTATTTGGGAGATTGAACAGGAAGATTGCTACAAATTCCAGGCCATTTTGGCATAAATAGTGAGTTCAAGGCCGGCATGAACTACACAGTGAGACCCTATCTCAAAAGAGGGGAAATAAAACAAAACAAAAAACCCAACCAACTAAACAAGAACAGAAAACAGTTCTTCATAAGGCTTCCATCACAAATTTCCTTCTATGCTGACCCTCCCAGTTATAGCTATGTCCTTTCATCACTTCCTACCTCTCATTCACCCAGTGGTCCTTGGAGAGCACACTACATTGTTAAGCCCTTGCTGGATTCCTTGTGTCTTTTGCTTCTTGTGATGTAGGCTCCGTGGCTTTCAAAACCAGGTGCCCTTCAGCTTGAGTCCTCCCGCACTGAGCACCATGACTTGTATATACTAGATGGTTTGAGTTGAATAAGGATCTGACCAGTTAATGCTCAGCTTTTAGATTGACCATTACATCATGAAATTGTACATATGAATAATTAGCAAGCTTTTTTTTTTTTAGACACGGTCTTGCTTTGTAGTTCAGGCTGGCCCTGAGCTCACTATGGTGCCCAGGCAAGCCTCGAACTCAGCAATCCTCCTGTCTCTGCCTCCCGAATGCTGGGATGACAGGTGTGAGCCATCATGCCTGGCACTGTGGTATGTGGTATGTGGTATTGATTGCTGGTGGGCGTGAGTCTCCACACCCAGCATTGTATGTGGTTACCGGGGATCGAACTCAGGACCTTGCACTTGCGAGGCAGGCGCTGGAACCACTGAGCTAACCCTCCAGCCCAAGAGTAATTCTTATGTATTAGTATTTATTTTGTTAGTTTTTTTGTGGTACTGGGGGTTGAACTCAGGACCTTGTGCTTACCAGGCAGGCACAGCATCACTGAGCTACATCCCCGGCCCAATATTAGTATTTATTAATATTTACGTATGAGACAGTGTGTTAAGGCATTCTTATGCTATTTTTTTTTTTTAAACAGGGTCTTGCTTTATAATTCAGGCTGGCCCTGATCTCACTATTTAGCCCAGGCAAGCCTGGAACTCAGCAATCCTCCTGCCTCTGCCTCCTGAGGGCTGGGATTACAGGCGTGAGCCACCACACTCCAGGATTGTGGTATGTGGTACTAACTGTGGGTGGGCATGAGTCACCACACCTGCTATTGTTGTATGTGGTTACGGGGGATTGAATGAGGGACCCTGGGCTTGCTAGGCTGGGGCCAGAACCACTGAACGAAATCTCTGGCCCCTTGTTTATCAGTTTTGAAAGATAATTTTGTGGGATATACCAATCTGGGTTGTTTTCTTTCAGTGTTTGAAACAGTTCACTCCAAAATTCCCTGGAGATGCTTTAGGGTTTGTGTTGAGAAATCTGCTGAAATTCTGATGGGTTTTCATGTATAGGTGATTTGTTTCTTTAACAGATTTTTTTTTTTTTTTTGAGACAGGGTCTTGCTTTGTAGTTCAGGCTGGCCCTGAGCTCACTATGTAGTCTAGGCAAGTCTCAAACTTGGCAACCCTGCTGCCTCTGCCTTCTGAATGCTGGGATGACAGGTGTGAGCCACCATGCCTGGCACTGTGGTATGTGGTATTGATGGCTGGTGGCCGTGAGTCACCACACCCAGCATTGTATGTGGTTACTGGGATAGAACTCAGGACCTTGCGTTTGTGAGGCAGGTGCCGGAACCACTGAGCTAAATCTCCGGCCCTTATGCTATTTATTTTTTATGCTTGACAATTACTATCTTATAAAGGTGAAAGAAGAGTTATTTTAAATTTTTAATGATTTTTCCCTTATTATTTTTTTCCCCTAAATGTCAGGAATTGGTGCATTCTTGTAATCCCTACACTGAGGAGGCTGAGGCAGGAGGTTTGCTGTGAGTTCAAGGACAGCCTAGGCTGTATCGTGAGTTCAAGGCCAGGCTGAACTATGTAGTGAGACCCTGTCTCAAAAAAAAAAAAAATCGTACTAAGATTTCCAAATGCCAGGGATTAAAGCCTGGGCCTTGAGCATGTCAGGCAGACGCTCTGCTGCTGGGTTTTGCACTCAGTGCAGGAAATGAGATTTTAAAACCAGGCATGGTGGCACATACCTGTAAACTAGCTCTTGGGAGGCTGAAGCAGGAAGAACGCTGCAGCTTTGGGGCCAGCCTGGGGTATCTGGTGAATTAAAGGCCAGCAAGAATTACATAGTGAGACCTTGTGGGGCAGGGGAGTTGAAATAAATATAATAGGATTAGGGTCTAGCAGACCTCAACTCAGAGCCAGGCTGTGTATTTCATTGTAACGTGTGTCTTTGGACCATAGAGAATATATAAGCATAGCACTAACTTTTTTTTTTTTTTGAGACAGGGTCTCACTTTGTAGTTCAGGCTGGCCCTGAGCTCACTATGTAGCCCAGGCAAGCCTCGAACTCAGCAATCCTCCTGCCTCTGCCTCCCGAGTGCTGGGATGACAGGCGTGAGCCACCGCGCCTGGCCCTGTGGTATGTGGTATTGATTGCTGGTGGGCGTGAGTCTCTACGCCCAGCATTGTATGTGGTTACCGAGATTGAACTCAGGGCCTTGCGCTTGCGAGGCAGGTGCCCGGAACCACTGAGCTAAATCCCTGGCCCCTACATGTAATCATTTTTTAAGCTTACAAAAGTTAGTGCTGAGCCAGAGATTTAGCTCAGTGGTTCCGGCGCCTGCCTCCCAAGCTCAAGGTCCTGAGTTTGATCCCTGGTAACCACATACAATGCTGGGCTTGGAGACTCACGCCCACCAGCCATCAACACAGCATACCACAGTGCAGGGCGTGGTGGCTCATGCCTGTCATCCCAGCACTCGGGAGGCGGAGGAAGGAGGATTGCTGAGTTGGAGGCTTGCCTGGGCAACATAGTGAGCTCAGAGCCAGCCTGAACTACAAAGCGAGACCCTGTCTCAAAAAAAAAAAAAAAAAAAAAGGTCACATTTAAAGATAGTTATTCATAGCAAACTACATGTGTAAAAGGAATGTTGTTCCCTTAGTTCTGTATGGGCCTCATGAATTTGAGCTATAGATTATGCTTGTTTTATGTGGCTCTTTGGTTAACTTCTACCATATTTTTATAAAATTACAGATTACTGAATTGGTAGCAAGCCATTACCTGATTAAATAACTTTGCATATTCAGATTAAATTTGTCCAGGAAATGAAGTATACTTTCTTACTGAAGGCTGACTCTTATATTCTTAGACTTTATTCCAAATCAAAGCAGTGGCAAATGAAGTATTATTTAGCATCCTAGTCACTCTGAGTGTGAAAGTGAATCTCTTGACGATCAACCCTATCCAACTTATTTCATCAAGTAAATAAAGAAAAAGAGAATTAAGGACTAGGTTGTGGTTTAGTGGTAGAACAATTGCCTAGCCTTGATGAGGCCCTGGTTCCTGGGTTTGATAGCCAGTACCACAAAAGGAAGGGTAATAAAAATGAAGTGTAGGGACTGGATATTTAGCTCAGTGGTTCAGGTACCTGCCTACCAAGCTCAAGGTCCCCGGTTCAATCCCCAGTAACCACATACAATAATACTGGGTGTGGTGACTCATGCCTACCAGCAATCAGTACTACACACCACAGTGGTGGGCATGGTGGCTGATGCCTGTCATCCTAGCACTCAGGAGGCAGAGGCAGGAGGATTACTGAGTTCAAGGCTTGCCTGGGCTACACAGTGAGCTCAGGGTCAGCTTGAACTACAAAGTGAGACCCTGTCTCAAAAAAAAAAGAAAAAAGAAATACATTATATTCCCATATTTATTGTCCAGACACACATACCACTGGGGCAGGGAGCTAGAAATCATAGAAGTGGCCATTTCAGATATTACTTATATTTTGATGTGTAAACCATTTTTCCCATGACAAGCAGTTTATATATACTAACACAAAAAATTTAGTATAGTTGTACAGAAAAAGAAAACATGACATTCTTACCACATGGAATCAGATGAATTCAGTATCCTGAATTCTAAAGAAACATGTGAGTTATACAATCATTCTGAACTTCTTTTATAACTTGGTATTTATACAAGTAATGTTTTCTTTCTTTTTTTTTTTTTTTTTTTTGAGACAGGGTTTTGCTTTGTAGTTCAGGCAGGGCCTGACGTCACTATGTAGCCCAGGGAAGCCTTGAACTCACAGCAATCCTCCTCCTGCCTCTGCCTCCTGAGCGATGGGATCACAGGCATGCGGCACCACCCCTGGCATTGTGATGTGTGGTACTGATTGCTCGTGGGTGTGAGTTACATGCCCAGCATTGTGCTACACGATTACCTGGGATCAACTCGGGATCTTGCGATTGCAAAGCAGATGCTGGAACCACTGAGCTAAATCCCTGGCCTCAGTTTTTTCTTTAATACTGGTTACAGACCCCCTTTTCCAGTTGTGGCACATTTACGCTGTACTGGAAGTAACTTTTCTGTAGTTTGGGGTGTCAATGAATTCAGTCAAACAAAATGTTTTCTTTCAAATAGATTCTCTGTATTTATCTAAGGACCTGATTGATTTTTTTCCCCCATTTTTGTGGGTTGTTCTAATTGTAAAGCACAAATATCTGCTACTATCCTCATGTAACAGTCCTAACTTTTCTATATAGTATGCTACATAGTAACTTTAGGCAGTGCTCAACTACATGTAGTCAAAGGTGTTTGTGTCTTCTGTTTCTTCATCAGTTGTGTGGTATTAATTTTGTTAATTTTGTTTTTGCTTCTGTTTTATTTTGGCACAGCATCTTATTATGTAGCCCAGGTCAGTCTTGAACTCAGTGTATAGCCCAGGCTGGCCTTGAACTTGTGATCCTCTTGCACAAGCCACCCAAGTGCTGGATTAAAGATAACTGCTACCACCCCTGGCTCCCAAACTATGATATTTTTAAAAAAGCTTTTCATTATGTTCTAACTTTTATAATACAGTTGTGAAATATGCCTTTGTGGACATAGCTATTTGTAATGATCAAGTCCATCAGTTTCATACAAACAAGCATATTCTTGCTCCGAAAACCCTTACTTGGCTTGCCAGAGCGCCATGTTCTTTTGAAAGTTATTTCTATGTCTTTGATACTTCTTGTCATCATTTGACAAATAAAGGTAACACTGGTCACTAGAAGCAAAACAACGATTCCTGATACCTACTAGTATATTTCCCATTCATTTGCACTTTTCCTTTCCAGGTACTTTGGCGTGTATGTCTGACTTAGGCGTAGATCTGATTATTACCTAAGAAGGAGCAGTCTGTCTTCTCATGGGCAGTGGAGAGGTGGGGAAACCAGCAGTGGTGCTGCCGGTGACGCCGCCGCAGGCCGATGTCTCCCCTGCACTGGGTGGGCCAGGAAGGAGCAGAGAAGCCGGAAGGCTGCTGGTGAGGGACGCCAGCACGAGTTCAACCCTGCAGCAGGAGTAAGCGCGGACAGAAGACGACCATTGTGAGACACTAGTGAGGAGCAAACCAAGGATCATGCTCGGGGCAGCTTCAGGCAGAGCACCGTTGTCCCGTGTGGAAGGCACTGACTTGTGGTCCAGCACGAGTTACGTGAAACCACAACTGTGAAATATTTGGATTCTGTTGACCCGAACTAAGTGTATCAAAGAAGCCATCTTTCAATATGGGCCTAAGAAAGAACAGCTTCTCTGTAAAATATCTTAGGGATATTATAGGCGTGAATACTTACTTTAGTTGTCCATTGCTGCCAAACAAATTACCTTGAAATTTAGCTTCTTAAAGCAGCAAATAGTACCTGTCAGTTTGCGTGGGTCAGACGTGTAAGCACACATCAGCCAGGCTGCAGCCAGTGTGGTGGCTGGGACTGCGCCTGGCCCAGAGGTGCAGGGGAAGGATGGTGTCCAGCCTCATTTCTGTGGCTGTTGGGGGGACACAGTTCTTTGCTGGCCCTGGACGCAGGACCTCGGTTCCTTGCTGACCTGTTGGCCAGAGGCTTTCCTCAGTTCTTTGCCGTTTGTCAGTGATGTAGGGAGCTCTCAAGGCAACAGAGGACAAGCGGTATGGAGGCCAGAGTAGGACTGAAATACACTGTGCACATCGAGCCCCCAAATGTGTGAACGAGGGGAGAAGGCGGTTTAAGGGGGTGCAGGGGATAATTAAATGTGTACATTGCCTGTGTGTATAAATTGCAGTACGAATTGCCAAAATGAAATCAATTAATCTGTTAACCAGGAGGCACTAGTGTAAAATGTGGGGAAGAACCAGGGCTTTAGCTTCGTGGTTCTGGTGCCTACCTCACAAGCACAAGGTCATGAGTTTGATCCCCGGTACCAAGAAAGGAAAAAAGTAAAAATATGGGTAAAAAAGAAGATAGAAGCTAGAGTCATTCAGTAACATGGTTTTGGAAGCAGCATCCAGTCGGTTTGTTGGAAGCACCTTCCTGGGTCTAAGCCACTCACTGGGGAGATGGGACAAGGGTTGAATATCAGGAGCCAAGGATGGTTACAGGCCAATTGAGGAAGCTTATCTGACCCCCAAATTTATGAGTAAATGAATGAAACAATAAGAATGTAGGAAAAAATACTGTACCTTGTACATATAGTCTGCAGTGAATGAAATTAAATCATTCTGGACAAGACATTTGAACTAAAAACAAGCATGTTATGTCAGTGAGTAAACCATCAGATCATTGGTATTACAAAAGAAATACATTGGAAGTACGACCCTAAATCAAATATCACCTTTTAATACTGCCACTCTGGTCGGGTGGAAAGTGCACGCCTTAATCTCAGCACTTGGGAGGCTGAGACAGGAGGATCACTGCAAGTTCTAGGCCAGCCTGGTTTACATAGTGAGATCCTGTCTGAAAAAAACAGTACAGAACAAAGCAAACAACCCTGGCAGTCTTGTTTTAAAAGCTGGAGCCTCCAGATTGATATTTTTTAGTCATTGATCCTCAAGTGTCACAGCATGTTCAGATCACCTTGGAAACATCACAACCAAACAACAACAAAAGGATACCGGGCTCTCACCCAAGCTAAATAAATCAGTCTCCAAGGTGGGGCCCTGACAAGGGTATTTTTAAAAAAGTCTTCAGTTGCTTAAAATATGTAGCAAGTGTGACGTGACTCATGCCAGTGGACTGCAGGAACTTGCGGTCCTCACAGATCGCGCTGGGGGTGGGGCGTTTTAGCTGCCATTTGATGATCACTTCCTGGTCACTGCACAGTAGAAGCGGCGGAGAGGTTCAGAAGCATGTCTGCGCCAGGCTTCACGCCACCATTTTATGTCAGACTGTGAAGTTCTCTGGCTGTCATCATTTGAACAGAGAACTGGAAGCAGCGGGTAGGGAGTAGGCAGAGGGGACAGTTGATGAAACCCCCAGGCTGGGTGCGTGGGCTGAATGGTGCTTGTAGAGTTCATATGTTGAAGCCCGACGCCAGACTATATCTGAAGCAGTGGGTAATTAAGGAGGTGAGGCTGCCAGGGGAGGCTCCCGTCTCAGGAGTAGTAGGTCCAGAGGAAGAGGAAAGAGCTCCTCCTCTCCCCTTCTCCCCGCTTTCCCATGATCCTTTGGCCCCCTGGGCCGGTTCCCTCCCTCTCTCTTCCCTTCCTCTCCCCACCGCCATGTGCGTGCTGAGGAAAGGCCAGGTAAGGACACAGGAAAAGGCCCACATCAGAGGCTAAACTCTGTTGGAACTTTTAAGTCTTTTTGGACTTCAAAACTGAGAGAGTAAGTTTCTCTTAAGCCACACAGTTTGTGGTATTTTGTTGTATCAGGCAGAGGAGACAGACCTGCTGGCACAGAGTTCTGTCATTGTAGGGACTTGGGAACTAGAACAAGAATTTTTTTTTTTTTTTTTTTTTGCACCAGGAATCGAACTCTGGGCCCTTGTGCTTCCCATGTAGGTGCGGTATGACTTGAGCTAAATCCCAGGCCTGAACAAGAATTTTGGATTTCCTCAGTTGCTATTTATTCTGTTTGCCAGAGTGGAAGAGGAAAGAGGTCGGCTGAGTGAGGAGGAGGAACTCACTCGTGATGAGTAATTTTGGTTGTCACCTTGAGTGGATTGAGGACTGCCTAGATGATGGCGAAGGTGCCCGCTGGTAGGCTGTGGCACGGTGTTTCCAGGGGTCAGCAGACTGAGTGGGAAGCCCGCCCTGAAGGTGGGTGACGTCTTCCAGTGGAGGGGAGGACCCTGCCGGAAGGAGTTGAGGAAAGGGCCCGCTGGTCCTCCCTCGTCCTCTTCCCAAGTGGGTGTGCTTTTGCCACCCCTGCTCTTGGACGTCCAGGCCTCCAGCTGTGGAAGACAGCCTTGCACCAGCCTCGGGCTCGGATCGCGTCGCCAGCCTCTTGTTCCGAGGCGTGTGAGTTCTCACACTGGCTTGCCCGGTTCTCACCCTGCGGACCGCCATCTTGCAGCTTTTTGCCTCTGACTCTGTCAGCCAGTCTGAGAGCCAGATGCTCTCTTTGTGATTACATGTGTCCTGTTGGTTTTGTGCTTCTGAAGAACACTGGCTAACGGACTCTGGGCATTTCAAGCAGAAAAGTGATTTAGTTTGATTACATTTGGAATCCATTTCCAAATGCTGCTTTGTAGGAGAATAGTCTGCAGCAAAACAAGAAATGTTAGGATATGACAAGGGTGTTATCGGTGGGGGTGGTGCGAAGCCACCTGTTTTTGGATCTGCTTTGACAGTAGGGCGGAAGGATTGCTGATGAACTAGGTGCGGAGTGAGAGGAAGGAGAACGAGTGTAGCTCTCACCTGTTTGTTCTGAGCAGCCAGAGGAAAGGAGTGGATTTTACTGACGACTCGAGAGGGATCGAGCGTGTGTGTTTGAGCAGCAAACTGGTTATTTTCAGATGCTACTTGACATCCCAAAGGCAGTGCGAAACAGACGGTTGGTTGTGTAAGTCTAGATTTCAGGGGCCGGGCAAGCCTGCTGATATAAATTTTGGAATACCACTGATTAGATCAGTTTTTCTCAGCCTTAGACGCACATTAAAATCTGCTTGGGAACTTGCACAGAATTTGAACTTGGCCACATCCCTGTACAATCTCAGTCAGGAGGGACCCAGGCTTTCTTGTTTTAATTTGATTAGTGGTTAGTTTAAACACTTTTTAGACAGCTTTTATTAAGATATAATAGGCAAACTATGAAATTACACAATTAAATGTAATTGTACAATTAAAGTGTATAATTTGATGTTTTGACATATGCGCACGGCTGTGAAGTCATTACCACAGTCAAGATCGCGAACATACTTTTCATTTCCAGAGTTTGTTTGTGCCCCTTTCGATCTTTTTCCCTCTGTCGCTCCCCGCCCACCTCCTCTCGCCAGGAAAACATTGATCTGTTTTCTGTAGTGCAGATTAGTTTGCATTATCTACAGTTCTGCATAAACAGAATCGTACTATGTACTTTTTAAAAATTCAGCTAATTTCATTCAGTATGATTATTTTTCATCAGTGTTGTTGAGTGTCGGCAATTCATTCCTTTTGTTGCTGAGCATTTCATGTTCTGGGGGTGCCATGGTTTCTTTATCCATTAACCTAGGGGTGGACTTTTGGGGTGTTTTTAGTTTGTGGTCACTATAAAGTTACTGTGAACATTCATATGTAAGTTTTTGATTTGACTGTATCATTCTTCCTTGATATGTATTTTGGAATGAAATAGGTGGGTTTTGTGGGTCACATTTTTTTATATGTTCAAATGAGGAATTTCACGTGTCTGTGTATGTCCTTGAAGAAAGCTTCTCCCTCCTTCCCTCCCTTCCTTTCTCTCTGCCTCTTCCTCCCTCCCTCTCCCTTTCTGTCTCTTTATCTTTTTTTTCTGCTGTGCTGGGGATTGAATTTAGGGTCTTGTGCACGCAAAGCATTTGCTCTGCCAGTGAGCTACATCCCAAGCTTGGAGGAAAGTTTTTATGTATAGAAAACATTTTATTCAGACCTTATAATCTTCAGGTCCTTGAGAGGCTAAAATAGGATTGCAGGTTATGGGCAAACCTGTGCAGTTTAATAAGAGCCTGTCTTAAAAAGAGAAGGTAAGGGGGGCTGGAGATCTAGCTCAGTGGTTCCAGCGCCTGCCTCGCAAGCGCAAGGTCCTGAGTTCGATCCTCAGTAACCACATACAATTCTGGGCATGGTTAAGTCACGCCCATCAGCCATCAACACCACATACCACAGTGCCGGGCATGGTGGCTCACACCTGTCATCCCAGCACTCAAGGAGGCAGAGGCAGGAGGATTGCTGAGTTTGAGGCTTGCCTGGGCCACATAGTGAGTTCAGGACCAAAGCGAGACCCTGTCTCAAAAAAAAAAAAGAAGGTAAGGGCTCGAGATTTAGCTCAGTGGTTCCGGTCCCTGCCTAGCAAGCGCAAGGTCCCTGGTTCAATCCTGGTAAGCACACACCATTATACTGGGTGTGGTGGCTCACGCCCATAAGCACTCAGCACCACACACCACAGATGCCCAGTTTGGTGGCTCAGGCCTGTCACACCAGCGCTTGGGAGGCAGTGGCAGGAGGATTGCTGAATTCCAGGCTTGTCCGGGCTACATAGTGAGTTCAGGGCCAGCCTGAACTACAAAGTGAGACCCTGTCTCAAAAAAAAAAAAAAAAGAAAAACAAGAAGAACGTGGTATCCTGTAAGTTAAGTGAAAGAAATTTTCTTGAAGGGAAGGAGTGATAATTCAACTAAATGCCGATTGAAAAGGCCAAGAGGAAGACTGCAGTTGATTACTAGATATGGTAAAAGTGCTTGCTGATGTCCTTGCATCAGCATTGGTGGAAGGGTAAAGATCAGAGGCTGTGATCTGTGCAAGCCCATGAGAGAGTGGAAGAAAGAAGGTGGAGCGTAGAGGAATTATTTGAGGCTTGTTTTGGAGAATGCAGAAATGGGACAGAGGCTAGAAACTATTATATTGTGTTTATATGCTGACAGGGGCAACTCCATAGAGAAGAGAATAGGTCCGGACAGGAGTGCTGTCTTGGAGAAGTGGCCGAAGGGCAGAGAGTGTCTTAGACAGGAATATGGATACTGAGGTCACAAAACCTGCGCCCAGCTAAAAGGTTGTGGACATTTGAGTTGAGTGGCTTTCATTTTCTCTGTTCAAGGGGATGTGTGGTCACCCCTTGAGAAGACTGTGTTTTCTTTAGTGCTCTGTTGCTGTAGTAGAACAGTGATTGGAGTGCAGTGCTTGCTCAGTCAGTATTTGTTAAATGCTCTAATAGGAGGAAGAGTGATCTTGGACTGGGTCAGGTGACAGAGCAGGCTGCCGGTGTTAGTGGGCATGATGAGGAAGAACAGGTTA
>PVIC010055030.1:0-11357 GCA_004025085.1 Thryonomys swinderianus | reverse complement strand
GCTGAGGGCCAGCCTGAATTACAAAGTAAGACACTGCCTCAAAAAAAAAAAAAAGAGAATGAGAAGATTCATTCATTTATGTGCAAATGGATATACCTGGAGGACACACTAATAAGTGAAATAAATAGATCACAGATATGCAAATACTGGATCTTTTCTTTGATATGAGAACCTATAGATGTAAATGAGTTCTAGAATGTATGATAGGTTTTGTAAAATAGGAAACATCCAAAGGGAATTTGATGTGGGAATGTAATGAGGGAAAATAATACGACTCCAAAAGAAAATAAAAGATCATGTATATAAGGGGGGGGTGTGGGTGGGTAGGGATGTGGGTAAAAATGCGAATTAACTTGTGTCATATACTGGTACAAATTCCCCAATGTTGTATGTAATTGTGAGCTGTATATAAGATGCACCAATAAAGAATTCAATAAAAAAAAAGAAGTCACCAAACTCCCGAAGTGGCTGTACCATTTTGCATTCTCCTCAGGAGCTGACAAGAAATCCCTTTGCTTTTCTCCTCGTCAGCATTTGGCGGTGTCAGTGGTCCAGACTTCAGCCATTTTCCTGTGTGTGGAGCAACATATTATTGCTATTTTACTTTGTAATTCTCAAATTATGAGGTTGAAGGTCTTTTTGTATATTTATTTTCCATGCATATATTTTCAGTGGTGAGATGTTTTTTCATATATTTTGCCCCAAAGTGATCATTTTAAATTTATAAAACACATATAACAATCAACTGAGAAAGCAAAGGAAAAATAAAAATATTTTTATAGTCACATTTAACCACATGCCTATTATCAATTTGAGTTCTTTATCTTCCATTTGTTTACTTTTTCATATGTGCATAAGAATCTTACATAATTTTCATTATCTACATGCCATTTATATGCTTTCTTTGTTTAATATAAATATAACTGAAAATAAATTGCATCCATCTTTGACAATCTATGTAATCATGTTCCTATAGTGGATATTTAGGTTACTCCCATTTATCCTACACTATTTTAAGATTTTATATAATATAAACTTATAGATTGATTTCTCAGTTAAAAATATGAATGCTGCCAATTTTTAAAACACATAATCATTTACGTTTGAGATTCAGACTTACTTCATAGAATGACTATAAAAAAGAGAGTTTTCTAATGGAGCTGCTTCTTATAAAACCAGGGACGTGAGATCGTTTTGTATCAGTAGGAGGTTATAAGTAGATGTCTAGATCATTTTAACATATCATACAAAACTGGCAAAGATTTGCCCTGCTGGAAACTGCCTTGTATGACATTTTATCTGAGACCTGTACGGAAATGAAAGAGTAACAATGGGTATTTTGTGGATATCGCCCTGCCTATCACTGGGGCCCGACCACCCACCCCTTTCAGAAACTTCTCCGTGATCGTATAGTTTTGTGCTTTGGAAGTTTAAATATGTTTTCAGAAATATGACATTTCTGATGAGAACCTAATTTTTCTTATGAATCATTTCCATTTATATTGGAGGGCAGCTCAGGATCTACCTCACTATATTAGAAGAAAGAAGCCAGAGTGGAGATCGCCGAGACAGAATTCTACAAGAAAAAGAGCGAGGCTTGATGGCTGGAGGCCAGTCATTAACCTCCTTACTCATCTGTGACCCTGACCAACAGGACTCTGGTTATTTACCGTTTTACATAATAGCAGTTGTATTTATTAGGTATCATTTGATAAGTAGACATAAGTGCACAATTATAATGATCAAGTCAGGGTATTTAACATTTCCTTCTCCTTAAATATTGACCATTTCTTCACGTTGCTGACTTTTGACCTTTTCTCTTCTGGTAAGGTTTAAAACGTATGGTTAATTGTTATTAGTTCTAGTCTCCCTCTTGGGCTATAGAACATAAAAACCTCTTCTTCCTGTGCAGCTGTGTCCTGCTCATTCTCTAACTTCTCTCTCTTCCTTTACTCTGTACTCCATAGCCTTGATAATCATCATTCAATTGTCTACATCTATGAAATCAAGTTTTTTAAACTTCATGTTGAGTAAAGACATATGCTATGTTCTTTCCATGACTGGCTTGTTGTTTCACATATCATAATGTCCTTCAATTGGATGTGGATTTTTGCAAATGACAGGTTTTCATTCTTTTCATGGATGAATAATATTCTATTTTGTATAAATATTAATCCTCTATGGACACCCTGCTTAGTTTCACATCTTGGCTATTGTGAATAATGCTACGATAAACATGAGTGCAAATATTCCTTAATACTGGCTTCATTTCTTTAGGTTATACTCTCAGTAGTAAGATTGATGAATCATAAATTAGTTAAGCCTTTAATTTTTGAGCTACTTCCAGTGTTTCTATAACAGCTATGCCAATTTATATTTGTATCAACAGGGTAAATAATTCACTTTCCACATCCTCGCAGCATTTATTTTTACTTTGCTTCTAGCCATTCCCATCCACATGTGAAGATTTTTATTTCCTTTGTGATTAATTATATGATTATCTTCTAATGAGTATCTTCCAATACTTATAAACCATTTGTTTATCTTCTTTCAAGAAATGTTTGTTCATTCACCCATCTTGAACTTCGGTCACTTGAAAGTTTTGTTCCACACGATTTTTTTAATTCATGAAACATAAAAGCATCCAATATTCAATTGTTAATATATGAATCTTAATCTGTACAATTTTTGTATAGATTGTTGCACAGTTTTGTATAACTCTTCTAATCTATTCCTCCTTTTCCTGGTGTACTGAAATTCTAGCAGCCAAAGGAAAAGGAGATGTATTAGTCTATTGTATAGTCAAGACCCTGTGGATTGTAAATGATAGGAAAAGTGATCCTACATTCAAGGAATAGCACTGGCTCTGCTACGATATCTGTAAACATTTTTTAAAAATTCCATGTATGTTTTAATTTTGCTCTAACTACAATTAGCCATGGTTTAGTCTTGTTTTCTTCCTTCTGATAGCCACATTTTGGTAAGATATCACTTTTTATTAAATCTTTATTGGCCCATTATATATACACATTGTGATCACACAAAGCTTATGTATATAGGGGCAGGGGGTTGGATTAGCCTTTTTAGAATCATGTAGTAGCTGATGGATGGACTTTTCTTTTGCTTTTTTATTTTTTTTAAAATTTCTCTGAGTAAATCATCATGTATTTCCATTTTATTCTCAATTTCCAAAACACTAAAAGAAGGAGCAGGTCAAAGGGAAATATCCTGAAATATAAACCATAGTAACCAACCAATGCTAACAAAGAACCAAGAACCCAAAGGGGTTCAAAGTAGAATAGAAAAACATAACTAGAAAAACAACTGACATGATTCAAATCCAGTAAAGTATCAAGGATACAATAGTGACAACTACCAAGATAACAAGGAAAATAAGAGGAAAGACCTTCACATATTTATATTAGTTTCCAGCTTCTACTCAGCTCCCCATATGCTGGGATCTCTGTCTTCAAGAAGTCAAGCAGTTTCTCCCCATGGGCCAGACAAAGCCCTGCCCAGCCTCTGAGATCTGCTGTTCCATCTGGTCCTGTGTCCTTGTTTAACACCATGCTCTGAGTGTAAACTCCTGCAGAACTTTGTGGATCCAACTGTCTATGTGATCTGGGGAGGTCAGTGCCATGGATGTTTCTGTGTCTTCCCTCTGCTGGCTTTCCTTGCTTGTTATATAGCCCCAAAGCCACCAGCTCAGGTGCGGTTCACCATCTCTGCCTGAGGACACTTCGCCAACAGGACCTCCTACTGCTCATAGGTTGGGCTGAGGTTGCTTTTTCAGTGAGGACCAGTAAGTGGGACCTCGCACAGTCTCAGGGACACCAGTTTTTTTGGCAAACAGTAGGAAAACACTTATTCTGCTCTGACGCCATGTTTTCATCACAGAACTGATTTGCCCTCCTTCTGAAGTTCCAGTTAGCAGCTGTGGAAAAGGTGCTGAATGTTCCACACATAGCCATCCTACTGCAGTTGTGAGGAATGGGGAACTTCTCTTTGTTTTGCATCAGGCAAGCTTTCTTTTTCCCCACCATAGCTGCTCTACTTTTTATTTATTTTTTTTAAGAAAATGCTAGAATGCTTTTTTTTTTTTTTAACACAATACAGGTGCGTGGGTGTGTAGTAATTTGTTCTGCTCCATTTTGTTTTTGGCTTCTCTGAATCCCTTGTTGGATTCACTTCACTAAGCCCATGGGGAAGGACACAGTGCTATTCAATTAGCCAGGCCACTGTAGAAGGGCTCGCTCACTCTCTCAGCCTGATCACCTCCCGAGGTGATACATGTATAGGATCTGGGATGAAAAGTTGGAGTACCATGGTCCAGGAATATGTTTTCTTTCAACACACCTTCTAAACACTGGATTTTAGGCCACATTGATTTTTCTTTTCATTTGTCCTCCAGTTTCAGAGTTTATCTTTCACCCTTCCTTTAGGGTGAATGATTTTATCCACCACCACTTCAGAAATACCCATCCTTTCTGACAGCTCCTAGGTGGTCATCTTCTTTTCTCCCAAATATGGGGAAGGAATTCAACAATTAGGTGAGTGGGGATAACATAACACCAAATGTAAAAAAACCAATAATAGCAATCCCTGCTCCCCCAGAAAAACCTAATTGTGATATATCATAGACAGAAATCTTAGATGTCCAATAAAAGATAGGATTCTAAAAGATTTTAGAGAAAAGCCAAAAAAAATCACTTATGAAGACAATGGCATTTGCACTTTTTTTGAGACAAGGTTTCACTACGTGTGGAACTGAGGCTGGCCTGGAGTTCACTGTGTAGCCCAGGCTAATCTTCAACTTGTGAGGAGGCCTCAGCCCTCCTAAGTGCTGGGATTATAGATGTGTTACCATGCCAATGAACCCATTACAGTAGAATTTTGGACATAAAATTTAAAGGCCAAGTGAATTTGAAATAAAGTGTTTCAAGCCCTAATAGAAAACAACTTTCAACCCAGAATAATATATTCCACAAAACTGCCTTTAGAAATGGATGGAGAAATGAGGATATTCCATGACACAGAATATTTTAAGGGATACAAGAACATCAAAGAAGTGCTGCAAGTAATAATACAGAATATTGTAGCCAGGCGTGGTGGCTCATGCCTATAATCCCAGCACTCGGGAGGTAGAGACAGGCGGATTGCTGAGTTCGAGGCTTGCCTGGGCTACATAGTGAGCTCAGAGCCAGCCTGAACTACAAAGCGAGACCCTGTCTCAAAAAAAAATACAGAGTATTGTAGATGGATATAACAAAGCCAGAAAAGTAAAAAATTCAGATGATATAAATATATCAAACAAGACAAGTGTTAAAACAACAACAAACAAGAGTCAGCAACAAAAAGATAAAAATGATACGAAAATTTAGTACCTTTCCGTGATAATTCAGTGTGAATCACTTCAACTCTTTCAGTTAAAAGACACAAGTTCACAGAGTAGATCCAAAGAGAATGCAAACTACATTCAAGAACTCTTCTGATCCAAAATGAAATTTATGGACTAAAAAAATCAAAGATGGAAAACACTATCCTCTTCACCGGGATCATGAAAACCTGCAGAGGCAGCAATTTTATTCTTAGTCAAAGTAAACCTCCAAGTAAAACTGATTAGAAGAGGCAAAATAAAATGTCACTACAGCTTACTTAGGGGAAAAATTCAACAAGAAAACATAAAAACTATACATATATATGAACTGAATATTAATGCATCTAACTTGGAGCAAACACTGCTAGATTTAAAAGATCAAATGAATACCAACAGTCACAGTGGGTGATCCTAATTTCCCACTTTTACAAATACATCAACTAAACAAAATTTAACAAATATTAGAGCTGAACTATACCTTTGAAGAAATGGGTTAATAAGTATACAGTATCATACCCTACCACAAAATACACATTCTTTTCAGCAGCACATGAAACTTTCTCTAAAATAGACTACATGCTGGTCCACAAAGACACTTAAATAAACTCAAAAGAGTGAAACCATCCTATGCATGCTATTAGATTATACTATACTGAAACTAGAAATCAGATGCAAAAGGAACTGCAGAAATTTTGCAAGTAGCTGGACATTAAGTAACACAGTCCCAAACACTCAATAGGTCACAATTCCTGGAATCACATGATAGTGCCAGTGTAATATGCCAGAATCTCTGAAACACAATAGGAGCAGCCTTAGGAGGGAAATCCATTATTGTCAATGCTCATATTAGAGAAATAAAGTGAGCTTAAATAAACAACTAAATGACAAACACCAGAAACTACAAGAACAGTCCCACTTCTGCTTTCTTACAGAAATTATAAAGATCAGAGCAGAAATGAATGAAAAGGAAGATAAAAATACAATAAAAATATCAATAAACTGAACAGCTTATTCTTTGAAAGAATAAAATACTAACAAATATTTATCCAAATTTAATAAAATTAAGAAAGTGAAGACCCATATCAAGGCAATTAGAAACGAAAAGAATGAAACCACAGTGGGCACAAGTGAAATCCAGAAGAGCATTAGTGACTACTATGAAAAAGTATATTCTAACACATAAGACAATATGGAGGAACAGGCACACGGACAAATATGCATGACCAATACTGAATCATGAAGCTATGAAAACCCAGCGATGATACAAAATACTAAATAAAGTACAGGGCATTTAGATTCACTGCCGAATTTTACCAGAACAGCAGGAAGGATATAATGACAGTAATCCTGAAATTCTTCAATGAAATTGGAAGGAAAGGCACACTTTCAAACTTATTTATGGAAGCTAGCACTACTCTGATCCCAAAACTAGATAAAGACCCAACTGAAAAGGAAAAATATGTCAATTTGTTTAGTGAATATTGATGTCAAAGTCTTCAGTAAGATATTGGCAAGAAGGATGCAAGAAATTATCAAAAAGATGCTACATTATGGCTGATGTATAATCCCAGAAATGTGAAGATGATTCATCAAACATAATTCAATAAATGTAATACACAACATAAACAGAATCAAGGGAAAAATTGCATGATTTCTCAAGTTCAATAAATGTAGGAGAAAACTTTTGGGAAAATCCAACACCCATACATGAAAATAAATCCTGAAGAAAATAGGTATAGAAAGACCTTTGCAATCTGTTAAAAGTCATGAATGACAAGCCGATTATTACCATATTAGATGAGAAGAAGCTGAAAGTTTTTCTGGTAAAATCAGGAACAATAGAGTACTTGGAATGTTAGCTGAAGGAGTCAGGCCAGAGAAAAGAAAGGGGGCGGGGAGGGGAGAGAGAAAGAAGGAGAAGGAAAGAGGACACTTACACAAAATGAAGTCAAATTATCACCATAGAAGATCCAAAGATTCTAGCAAAAGACCCTTAGAATTAACTAAATTCAGCAATGTAGCAGGAGACAAAACTTACCAAAAAATCAATAGTAATCTTGTATACTAACAATGAACTTACCGAGAAAAACATCAGAAAAAATAATATCATTCACTATAGCCTTAATAAAGATTGAATACTCACTGATTAACCTAGCTAAGGAAGTGAAATATTTCTAAAAGAAAAAATTACAGTACCCTAATAAAGGAGTTCAAAGAGGATGTCAGAAAATGGAAAGACACGCCCACTTCCTGACATACAGAATGAACATCGTCAGAGTGGCGAGATACCCACAAATGAGATACAGATTTAATGCAATCTCAAACAAAATACCAATAACATTCTCCACAGAACTAGAAGGAATAACCCTAAAGTATATATGGAAAAAGAACAGTCTACGAATAGCAAAAGCCATCCTGGATAACAAGAACAAAAGAGGAGGCATCAGAATTTGAGTTACCTTACTAAGTTACAGTGAAAA
This sequence comes from Thryonomys swinderianus, assembly GCA_004025085.1. Lineage (NCBI taxonomy): Eukaryota > Metazoa > Chordata > Mammalia > Rodentia > Thryonomyidae > Thryonomys > Thryonomys swinderianus. Next base: position 3,500 of record PVIC010055030.1, on the reverse strand, counting down.
AACAACATGGTTGTGGTATAAAAATAGGCACGTGAAGCAATGAAAAAGAATAGAAAAAGCAGAAATACCCTAGACAAAATCAGCCACTTGATCTTCAACAAAAGGGCCAGACGTACACTGGAGAAAAGATAGCCTCTTTAGCACGTGGTGCTGGGAAAACTGGCTTTCCACATGCAGAAAATTGAAGCTAAACCCTTATCTCTCAGCATACACTAAACTAAAATAAAAATGACTTAAATATTTAAATATTAAAACAGAAACACCTAATCAGGTGGAAAATAAAACAAGTAAAACCCTTGGTAACCATTGGTGTCAATTGTTAGTTCGCTCAATTATTCAATAAAATACAAAAGTTTTCAGAAATAATCTTTGCATTTATAAATGTTTTGTAGAACATTATGGATGCAGTGATCATCCAATAGAGGGCTTTTCCTTCTCTCCTTACAAGAAAGTCCCTCTCCATCAAAAAACTTGATGTTCTACTCTTGTTTTGATTTGCATTTTCTCAATTAGTATTTATACTGAGGATTTTTCCATAGTACGGTTTGGAGCTGGAAGACATTCCGGTTTTGTGCATTACCTGTGTTCATTGCTTTCTCACTGTTTGCAGGAATTGCTTATGTAGTGTAAACATTAATTGTTTGTTGCGGTCATGTAACATTTTCTTTCAATCTGAAACACATATTTTCAAATCCTGGGAAAGATTTTAATATTAGCAATAACTTTTAAAATATTTTGCTTTTAGTTTCTGAGTGCTTTTTAATGAATTCTTACTTTATTCTAAATCAAAGAAATATTTTCTCTTATTTTACTCATAGTTTGTAGTTTGTCTTTAGATTTTTCCCAGAATCTGAACTTTCTTAGTTGGCATGGAGTGGTAAGGATCTAATTTATGGCCTCTTGAGTGGCCTCGTGAGTTTAGGGTGCTGTGTTCACTTCCTGGCTCTGTGATTTGCAGTAGATCTGAATCATTAGCGTCTTCTGTACTTTTCTTCCCTGTCATAACACTGGCTAACGCTCTAACTACCACATAAAATGGGAGAAGAGGTGAAATTAATTATATATGAAAGAAACAGAATAGAGCATGAAATGTTGTGAGCCCTTCTTAATGTGTCCTAGCAAAAAAATAACAACAAAGGCAAATAATAAAACACTTCCTCTCACAAAAACCTCATCTTAGTTACTTTTCTCCCTGCTGAGAAAAAAGTGGCTGACACTCTGAATTAAAGAAGGTAAGGTTTATTTATCTCACAGTTTGTGGAGGATTCAGTCCATAACTCACTGGCTGCAAGGCAGGGTGGCATCGCAGAGGAGGAAGAGCTCGTGGCAGGCTGAAAGCAGCAAAGCAACAAGGGATGATCACCGCTCTTTTTGCCCCTTTAGGGGGTGTGACACTCACATTCTTAATTCTAGTGCCCTTGATCCTAGCATTACACCTCGAATCAGTTCGAACATCACACACTCTAGATTCAGCCACCTCTGCAAAAGCCCCACCTATGACCACAGGAGCCTTTGGGTAGACATTGAAGCACAGGCCATAACACCCCTGCAAATATAATTACACTGCCAATAAAACAAACCTAAACTCTTCTCTGGTGACTAATATGCTGAGGATAATTCACGTATACAGCAACAGGACTGGCTTTGAGCTGTTTTGGTTTTCCTTGATCTCTTTGTGACAGTTTTGTTTTAATGACTAAAACTCATACTCTGTTCTGAAAAAGGATGTGCCTCCCACTTAAAAGTTATATTTTCTCATGTGTTATTCTGTATTTATTCATTTTAGAATTATCTCGTTATGTTACATTAGGAGAATCTAGAAAATCCTAGGTATTATAAAAATCTGGTTTAGGACTTCATTGCATTTATAAATTAGCATAAGGAGAATTGTTATCTTTATGATACTGTGTTTTCCTGTAAAGATCAAGACATGGTATGGCACTTCATAAATTATGGCTCCTCTTGTGTATTTCAGGAAAATGTTATCACTTTATATCTTGTCCTTCTTGTGAACTGACGGCAGTACACTAGATATTTTTATGGACGGACTTGAGATTACAGCAGAATATAAGAACCTAATTGTATTTTAACAATTTTGATTTGGTCAAGTTTTCATCTTTGAATCAATTCCTGTAACTAGAAGATTGTGAACACAATTGGGTTAAGCTTAATTTACATGTACCACCTGGAGCTCCTGGATAGTGGAATACAAATGTCAATTACTTCAATTTGAGAGTTGATTTTTTCTTGTATATAGATTTTTTTATTTGTTTGTTTTTGCTCATTTCTGGCTTGTATACTCTCTTAATATGTGAGAAGCAAAACAAGTCTTGGTTCTTTATATGAATAATGGAGTGTTCAAAATGCTATACTATCTTTTAAAATTTTTGTTATCCTTGTAATTAAAGACATTTAGCAGAAAGGTTAGAGATGGGACTTTTATTGTGCATCCTGCCTAATATTTAATAAATACTTTTATGTTAACCTCAAGTATTTAACCTAAATTCTTCTACCTACTTTGTCATTTGTTCTTTTGTCTTTCTTCAATTTGTTATGTATATTTAACTAGATCTATTTCCATATAATTTTCCTCTATTCATAACTTTCATTAAATAGGGGATAAAATATAGAATCAAATATACAATCAAATAAAAAATACATAAATGTATATTGAAAAATACGTGTGTCAGTGTGTTCACATATGTATAACACTCACCTGGTATTTGGTGTCAATTGTTAGTTCGCTCAATTATTCTTTCTACAAAACATACATGCAAAGATTATTTCTGAAAACTTTTGTATTTTATTGACATATTTTCATTTCTATATTAATTATTTTCTCTAGAATCCATTCAATGTTTCTTAAAGGATCTTATTGATCTCCTTCCTCAAAATAACTTAGCCCCCTTAAATAATTTATTTTACTTGTCTTCACCAGTCTGTATAAGCTGGTGGGGTTTCCTGCAGCCCCTTGGCCAGTGCTATGCCGCCAGGCAGTGGAAACAGCGGAAGTGGGCTTTTTCCCAGTTTGCCAGTGTACACTTTTTTCAGTTATCTTTATCTGGAACTGAGGAACAAGATGGCTGGGATACTTTTTCTGTGGACCAAGGGGACCTTATGCCAATATGTTGGCCTTAGCTGCAGGACTGAAGGTCTCTGCTCCAGTTTGGCCAGAAGCATCTCTTCTCTGTTTGAGTCCCCCTTGTGCTGCAGAACATAGGACACTCCTGGAAGTTTACTGTGGCTGCTGTGGAAACCAGGTCTTCAGATCTTTGAGGCGTTACAAGTAGCCCACACACTCCTGCATCTCCTCCCCAACAGCTCTGCACACCTGTTAGTGCTTTAGTGATCTCAGCTGGAAGTTGGCTGAGAAAACAAGCAAGTGCTTGTTTAGGCCACCATCTTCCGAGAATTACCTCTGATTTAGCTTTTGCTAGGTTTATCTGAAGAGGATCTGAGATTTTTGGTTTAGTCTGGTTGCTGGTACTATGAAAAAAAAA
>PVIC010055029.1:0-11372 GCA_004025085.1 Thryonomys swinderianus | reverse complement strand
TCTCTCTCTCTTTCTTTCTTTCTTTCCTTTCTTTTCTTTCTAGTTCAGGATGGCCCTCAACTTCTATGTAGCCTAGGCTGGCCTCACACTCTCAGCAATCCTTCTGCCTCTACCTCCCAAGTGCTGGGATTACAGGAGTGAGCCACCATACCCGGCACTGTGATATGTGGTACCAGCGGTCAAACTTGGGACCTTGTGCTTGGCAGTGGATGCTGGAACCACTGAGCTAAAACCCTGTCCCTTAAAGATCTTTTTCAGATGCATTTATTTTCCCTTGCTTTCTTAGAGGAGAGAATTTAGGCAAGATTTGTTTATAGGAAGTTTCTAAAAAGTACAGAGTTCTAAAAAGTATATTCATTTCTTACTGTGTCTAATTGATTGAAACTGTTTTACTTGTTGTTTTAAATGTCATGTTTCTTATTTAATATTCTTAAGGAAAACTACTTCGTGCAAACAATGGAGAAATTAGCCAGCAAGTTATTTAAAAAAAGAAAAAAGGTCAATAAAAAAAAACACAATTTTAAACAAAGATGAATGCATCTTGTTGGGTAAGAAAAAAGCACAACAGGGAATTGTAAAATTATGCTATGCAGGTTCATTAACTGTCAGGATTTTTAGATCAGGAGTGGTTATATGTAAGGGGAAAGAACAACAAAATGCATCAGCCACTGGAGACTTAAAAAGAAGCAATTTTTAAAATAAGAACAGGCTCCAAGAAAGACCTCTTTACACTGACATGGAGAGCTACAATGTTCATGTAGAGAAAGGAGGCAAAGCCAGCCCAGCTTACTCCTGAGCTCCTCCTACCCCTCTGTAGTTTGACCCTTTCAGCCAGAGAAAACTGATGTGGAACTCTGACAACTGCCCTGCTTTTCTGTCTTTTGTCCTGCAAGTTTGACCTTCAGCAATGTGAGGTCATCTTTTCTTCTTGTGTCCTCATCTCCTCCACACTGGTCTCCCCATTCGTCTTTGCCTACATGCTTACCACTGAGTAAAGGTACCATTGGGGAAACTGAATAAGGTCGAGGTTTATTAGTCTTCGAGTCTGAGATATTATACTATTGTTCTTCAAATGTTAATGTTGTAGGAGGTTAATACAAGGAGCAAGAAATCTATTTATTATACCTGAATATGATTCTATAATTCTCAATTTTCAGTGAAAAAATAATGGAGTAATAATGAATGAAAAGGAGTAAATGGGACAATTTCTTTTTATTCAACCAGAAGCTAGCTGTCATGTTCTATGAACTTAGTGAAACTTTACTATGCTCATTTTTAATTCTCTTGACTATTCTTTGAAAGTCCTGGGTCCCAGGATAAATAGCTCAGATGTAACATGCAGCCTCTTTAAAATCAATGATATACTAAGGAAAAGGACAGGAGTTATTTTGGAGAATTAAAAGTGAAAAGTGACATGAAACTATGATTATTGCTCAGGGGATTGTTTGAACGCAGAAGAGATGCAGAAAAGATCAGGCAGTAGCAGTTGTCTGTGGGGAGGGGCTGCATGCAGGTGGTGACAGTATTTAGGGGAGCATGTTAAGTATTGAATTATCTTGAGCTTGCTGTTGGAGCCTCTGTTGCTAGACTGTTTTTCTAGATTTCCCCGTGGAAGTGCCTGAAGCCTGTCTTCCCAGTCAGTGGTGCTTGCTCAGCTGGGATGACTGTAATGGAAGCTTCAAGATGGTGGGACATGAGCGGCGTCAGGTGCGCAAGGTGAACCCAGCATTGGACCTGAGTGAGGCGGCCCCAACTGTCACTTTCCTGAGTATAACACGGGGTGTCCTAATGCGACAAGGTGTGTGAAGTGCTGGTTGTGCTTGTGGAGAAGGCACTAGGTTTTACACAGTACTGAGAAGACTGGTGCTCACTTTGGCAGCACATATACTAAAATTGGAACAATACAGAGAAGTCTAGGGACTCCCTCAGTGATGGAACCTCAGGGTGACCATTTCACTTCTTCATGTCTGAGTTTCTTTCTTAGTAGAACCAGGTAGCTGTCCAGGCCTGCAGTTTTCAGGTTTTTAGCTGAGGCCCTCAAGGCCCCTGCTGCCCACTGACCACAACCTATTTCCCACCTGGACTCAGAGTTGCTGTCTCTGCTTTCCTTTCCTTTTGTGCTCCAGCTTCTTAATTGACATCTTAGGAGCAAAATATTGCTGGGCTGAAAAGACATTGGAGAAGCTCTGTAGGTGATCTTGAGGCATCATTTCAGGCTGAGTACTAGGGACTGTTCTTTACCTCATGTTTCTTTGTAAACTTAAATTTTAACTTTCCTATTGCACTTATGGGTATAGACAGAGACTTGTGAAACTAGCACATGTTGGGATTTAAATCTAAAAAAATTGCTTTACTGTAGTTGTAACAGGCATTCTTAAAAAGACTGTACTCAAAGGGGACTGTCTGATAGGGAGAGGGCCCCTGTTGGCAATGAACCTAAACTTTTTATAAATGAAAATCCTCAAGTGAATTGTTAAAAAAAAAGAAAAAAAAAACTTGATCGGGGTTATATTTGGAGTATGTAATTAAGAATAGGAACTTCTGGGTGGTATTTAAGTGTAACTATAAAAAGAGCATCAACTGTTGTGTAGAGTAGGTGAGCTTGTGCACGGAGAAGGTTATCAAAACCTGGTAGCAATGGTATCTATGGAGGAAAGGGCTTGAATGCTTATCCGGTGTACATAGGGGAGCCTCCGAAAAGAGAAGCTATGCTAATGAGCTTTCTAAGAGGAATGCTTTAAAGGTTCTCACTCAAAATATGGAATCTTGCTGTCTTTTTTTTTTTCTTTCCATAAAGCAAAACGAGCTGAGGTGCGTGATTAAAGGCTTGTGGTGTGTTTTTTGCCTTTGCCTTGCCGGTGGAGGCCTAGACTCAAGTGATTGCTTGGAGACATGTGATTAGCCCGGGCAGGATGATGGTGCTGCCTTCACAGTAGTTCAGCCCTTGAATGAAAAATGGTGATGATAATGAGAGTAATACTTGGAAGTAACTGAAGATCTACAAATCAGGTTCATCCTTAAGGAGAAACCTCCCCTAAAGAAGTCTGTTAGAATGTTGTGACAGAACAGATGCTGCTTCAAGAGCACAAACAGATTTTTAACCGAAAAGGAAAAAAGTTTGAGTGGGGGTGGGAGTGATCATTAAGGGTACTGTAATGGAATATTAATGACTCCCAGACAGATTCTATTTTTAATTTGATCATGAAGAAGTGCTATAGGATTTCATATGCAGATGCATCCATAGAATTTTTGAATGTTTGGAGCATTTTTTAAACAACATAATACCGTCCTTTGGGATTGCTGCTTCTATCACTCAGGCATGAACATGTATAATGGATAGGAACTTAATTGGTCACATTGTGAATTTAAACCTTCCTCTTTCTGCTCATGAATATCAGAAGAGGATGGGTAAACTCCTCAGGAATGAGGCACTTCTTTCAAAAGGCCTCAGATTCAAGCTTAAAAGACCTGTCACAGCCAGCAGTCTGTCCTGGGTATGGTGTCCGTCTGTCCAAGAGGTTACAGAAGAACGCATTTTGATGTGAAGGCATCTGTAGCTATTCCATAAAAATAGCTTGCAAAGGAAAATAATTTGTTTCGTGGTTGTATTAATCTTCACTGTGTAAAGGTCAGTTGTGCTGAAGAATAAGAAAGAAGAAAACAAGGAAAAACTAAAAGTAAAATGAAAATAACATCCTGAATAAATGGATGTTACTGGGTGTGTACCGTTAACCTCCTAGTTTGTCCTCTGACCCTCCTTTAGAGCTTACTTCAATAACCGTGGTTTTTCCTTCAGAAGTTTTGGGCTGGTCTCTCTGCTGTGTCAAGAGCAGAGTCTCTGTAGACACAGGTGCATTACCACTAGACCAGCAACTGCAGGAAACCAGAACGGGGATGGGCACTTGCCATGCTTGGCCCTGAGCCAGTTCCTCCTTAGCAAGACAGCAGCCACTCACAATTAATTTTTCTAAGCACCAGCATTTAGGTTCTCATTTAAATTTTTAACAGAAATCATTTTGATATGATATTTTTCTTAGTTTGACCTGAATTAGAAAGATGAATTTGAAGAGAGTGCTGCTCCTCAAGTATATGCCAGTAGGGAGTAAGAAGCGATTGGAAAATGAGATGAAAAGAAAAATGAAACCTAAGAGGGTGGAAGGTCCCCAGTGGAGGACCTGGAGTGCTGTGTGTGTTGGGATCGGGCAGATGTCTGTAGTCAGCACCTTCTCAGAGAATGGCCATGGTGTAGCATAGCGAGGCAGTGGATGTACTCAGCGAGTCATCAGAAATGTTGCATTCTGTTTACTCAGCTTGATTAAGGAGACAGGGAGTGTGAAATAGATTTAGAAAGATTGCCAAGAAAAGTATTTTACAAAGATTTTTGGCATTTAAAGAAATTTGCTTCAATCACAAAAGGCACTAATGTAGAGCAGTTCACTTCTTTGATCTCAAATCATTCTCAAATTTCATCCTCTGTCAGTGTTGGGTTTTTATTATTGTGATCAGTCTTTTGCATCTCCAGCTTCAACCAACCATAGATTAAAAACATTTGGGAAAACAGTTGCATCTGTATTGAACAAATACAGGTTCTCTTGTTGTTACTCCCTCTACAGTGTAGTATAACAAGGATTTCCATAGCATTTGCATTGTGTTAGGTATTATAAGTCACTTAGAGATTATTCAAAGTGTGCAGGAGTGCACACATAGATTATCTGCAAGCACCATTGTGCACCTGCAGGTGTTGGTACTGTGGGAAATGTATGAAGTGTGAATCCCAGAACCAGTCTCCTATGGGTACCAGGAATGGAGTATGAATTTTTTTTTTGAGACAGGGTCTCACTTTAAAGTTCAGGCTGGCCCTGAGCTCACTATGTAGCCCTGGCAAGCCTCGAACTCAGCAGTCATCCTGCCTCTGCCTCTTGAGTGGTGGGATTATAGGTGTGAGCCACCATGCCTGGTAAAGCTTTGTTTTTTTAAATTTTAGCTTTTATTCTTCCTTCAGACTTTTCATAGATAGCAGCACAGTTTTATTGCTGAAGCGTTGCTTTCTCAGATACACCTTTAGATGGCAGACACTGTGAGATACTTCTGTATTCCCGGCATCACAGGAGGCTGAGGCAGGAACATTCCTGGCGTCTCAGGAGGCTGAGGCAGGACCATTGTGGGTTAGAGCTGTGTGAGTTGTCCTGAGGCATGGCCCTTAGTACAGGCTGGGCAACTCGGAGACTGAGCTAGAGACACTCTCAAGATAAAACATAAAAAGGAGGTGCCGATGTAGCTCAGCATGAAGACTGGATTCTGTTCCCACTACTACCAAAAAGGAAGATCAAAAGCTATATATATTTAGCTGATACGTCTATCTACACCTTTCAAGGAGTGTTTTGGGAATGATGCAGGTATAGAACCATCCCCTTCTCAGTGCACCCTGGGGAACGCAGCAGTATGTTCCTGGAGCTCCTCCCCATCACCTCCCAGGTTGTCTGGTGAGAATATTGATGAGCTCACACTTCTTCCTAGGAAGTGAACTCACTGTCCATTTAGATTCCACTTCTAGTTGATGAAGACCACAGAGGAAATTATCTCTGGACCAGATCATTTAACCAAGACCTTGTTTAATTCTAGAAGCAGTTATTCCTTAAGAATGCAAGATTGGCAAGTGTGTTACTTTTTCTGTCCTTTCCCTTTTTTTGCTCCTAGAAGCATAAACAAAAGTAAATCTGAATACTCAGGATGTCATGTGAAAGGGTCATTTACACATCAGATTATTAGTAATATGCTACGGTATAAGCTAAAAAGAAATCTTTGAAGAGCTTTGGATTTTGAGACCATTTTAATTTTGATTCCATGATGCTTATTTCTCATCACTTGTATGAGATTCCTTCTTGGCCCCATTCTTAAGGACAGAGACAATGTCTCGATCATAGTGCATCTTGCTTCTAATGAAACTCCTAGGACAGATCAGAGTTTCAACAACTACTTGCTGAGCAAATAATGTCAGTTTTAATAATGATAGTAATAATAATGATATAGCCACAGTGATTCTGATGGGGGTTAGCTTTGGAGGTGCTGCATGACCAGTGACATATTGTTTGCAAAACTGGGCATGTGTCTGAGTGTTTATATGATTTCTTCTTTGATTTGCTTGAGAGAGAATCCATACTGTTTGTCAGGGCAAAATTTGTCCTCCCCCAATTTGAGAGTCATAGAGCAGGACTCTCCAAGAGTGTAGATGTGTGCATTAGTGTTTGGATTAAAACAAACAAACCAATGCTAATGGCAACATAAAGACTTAGTGGAAAGAATATTTCTGGCCCCAAAGCACATGGCTCCTTCACTGAGGGCCAGCTCTGTGCTAAGCTCTGTGGCTGGTTTCAGAGACACAATGCTTCACACAACAGACCGCAGTTCTTACCTTCATGTTCCTCAGAATCTGATAACACATAATAGATGACTGTACATATTCTGAAATGCTTTACTCAAACTTATCCACCCAAATTTGTTTGGATAATGTCTTAGTTACAGTCTTGAGTCTGAGACACAATATGTGCCATCCACAACTTATGGGAGAATTTTGTTTCAGAGCACAGGTTGTAGGAGTTTTAGTCTGTAGTTGGCTGGCTCAGAGGCAGGGCCTTTGCAGAGGAGGGTTGCTCATGGCCTGGTAGCAGGAAGCACAGAGAGAAACAGAGGGCGGGAGGGGACAACAGGTGGACTCTTCCGGGCTACGCCCCCCACTACCCAACTCCTCTCACCTGGCTCCACTTCCCAACATCACATTTCGCTGTAAACCCATCAATGGACTAATCTACTGATGAGTATCTACTTCCATGACCTAATCACCTCCCCAAACTGCCTCCTGTGAGCACTTGAGGGTTTAGGGGGGAACTCTAGATAGAAACCAGAAAATGTATAGAAGTCATGCCTAATAGATTTGCTATGTTTGGTGAAAGTCAGATAAAATTTAGTAGGATTTATGAGTTCTTAGTTTGGTAAAAGCTATTCTAAATATACTGGGTGAAACAAAGATGAGTAAGAAATGAGTCCTTCCCTGAAAGAATTTTTAATATAGTAGTTTTCAACTCTGGCTATACATTAAAACCATTTAGGGTAAAGGGGAGTAAAAGAAGAAGACTGAAATATTCATACTCAAATTTAAAACTTAAAAAACAACTTTGGAAAAAGGTCTGACACTATCTTATAAAATGAAGCATACCCAATCATCTGGCAGTTCAAGAAATTTTTTTTTTTTTTTTTCTGAGACAAGATCTCGCTGTGTAGTTTAGGCTGGCTCTGAGCTCACTATGTATCCCAGAAAAACCTGGAATTCAGCAATCCTCCTGTCTCTGCCTCCCGAGTGCTGGGATTACAGGCGTGAGCCACCACACCCAGCACTGTGGTATGTGGTATTGATTGCTGGTGGGCGTGAGTCACCACACCCAACATTGTATGTGATTACCGGGGATTGAACTCAGGACCTTGTACTTGTGAGGCAGGCACCAGAACCACTGAGCTAAATCTGCGGCCCAAGAAAAAAATTAAAAAAAATATATGTTACAGTAATCATAGCAGCCCCAAATTGGAAACATGCATGTTCCCCAAGTAAATACGTAAATGAAGTATTTGTGGTGTATCCCGTGATTCCAACTCAGCAGGAAAAGGGAACGGACCATAATGCCGGAGGCCCCGCAGTATAGCCTTAGATCGTGGTTTTGTTATAAGATATTCTATGGTAGACAAAGCTCATGTGTGGTGAGGGGCATCAAAGAAATAGTTTCCTCCAAGAATGTGACAGTGGTAAATTCCTGGGAGTAGATGTGTGACTTTGAGAAAATATTAGGGAAATAGCATTTGGGGAAAGATAGAAACAAAAGCTTGCTGTCTTCTTTTAGCTCACTCTACCTGTCCTCAATTCATATATCTGTGAATGGGGCCATGTGTGTTTCTAAAAGTATATCCACTAAGACATGAACTATAGTTTTCTATATTAGTTCTATATTAGTTTTCTATATTAGTTTTCTAGTGTTGTTATAACAGATGGTCACAAATATAGCAGCTAGAAATGGTCCATCACTTTGTAGGCCCCATGTTATATGTGAATATGTAAATGAAGGGTGGCTTGGTTGGTTCTGACCACATTTCACAAAGCAATGTCAAGGGTAACTGTGGGAACATGTTTTGGGAGAAATAATTGAAAGGTCAAAATTGATCAGGCCTTCCTGGTGCAGACAGACTCTAGATTCAACTCGTCTTCACCTTTGCTAACAAAGACTCTGGTCGTCCCACATGCTGTGATGCTTCAAGGTGAAACTACCCATTGTGGGTGTCTGCCCTGCCCAGTGGGATCTTCATCTACATAATGTCTCTAAAACTATTAGAGGTGTCTGCCCTGCCCACAGGGTCTGTTACATTCTATTACTCTAGAGATGCTAAATAAAATGTGTGGTGGGCTGGGGCCTGAGGTCTTTTGCTACCCAGAGTAGCATGGATCAGGCCCGAATTTAGCTTCTTTAAACCTCATTTCTGCCTACTTATTAATTATTATTTTGCTATGTACCATCAACTCACAAGAGACTAAAATCTAATAAAAAGTTCTAGTTATATTCCCTTCCCCTGGTTCCCACAGGTAACGCAGGGCTGTCCTCCTTTCTGGAGCTGTTGATCTATTCCAGCGTTGCTCTGGCGCTTTGCAGATTCAGCTCCTTGTGCTTGTGGGGCCAAGGTCCCATTTTGCAGGCTAATAGCCAGAGGGCCTTCTCGGCTCTGGGAGACCTTGACACTCTTGCTTGCAGCATTCCTCCTCCAAGTGGAAAGGCAGCGAGGAGATCCGTCTTCCTCACTCTTCGGAATGGTGACCCGCACCTACCCACTGCCGGCCTTCTGTCTCAGCTCTCCTCTTTTCCTTTCTGGGCCACATAGCCTGCATAGAGTGACTGTGAAAGGCTTGGATGTCTTTTGAAAGACAGCTCTGACACATGCTGTGAGCCAGACCTCAAGGGGCTGGGTCAGAGTAAGTGGTTGGTGTGAGAAGGGAGGGCTGGGTGTATGCTATTCTCACACTCTGAGCTGCCCTCACTAGGGCCTGCTCCATGGCTGGTTACTGTTTGTACTGAGCTGTCTGGGCCATGGTCACACAAGATCAGATGTTTTTTTAGATCAAAGTAGAAAAATAGGAATATCAAAGTTTATGATCATTTAGTTGGGAGAAGTATTATTTAAAAAATTACTTGTGCTGTTTTTTGTTTTTCATTGTCTTTCTCCTCCTCACCTTTTTTTCTGCCTTCTTCTCCTCCTCTTCCTTTTCCTTCTTTTTTTCTACTACCCTCTCTGCTGTTGTTAGAACTGAATAGAATTCCATATAGAACTTCTTGGAAAGCTATTTTCATTATTTCTAGACTTAGTGAAATTCCACATATGCTGATGACAAGAAACGTGGCCGTATATAAAAATATACTGCTTTCCTTTTTTATTGCCCTGCAGGACAGTGTAACACCTCTCTGAGGGCTGAGCCTGGACTCTGAATCCTGCTCTGGGTGGGCTGAGCACAATCACAGCCCGTGTGGAAAGACCAGACCCTGTGGTCATGGACATCTCTGATGTTGGCCTAAAAATTGGAGCCATATCATCAAACTGCTTTTTATAGTGAGTCCACAGAAAGGAAGAATCCTTTTCATTAGCACTGCTCTGGGCCACTTATCTGCCTTTATCCAATTTATTTATAACCTTTTAAAAAGGATTTTATGTACCTTTTTTGTTTTGAAAGGCATGCACCTGGCAAAGAAAACCATAAAATACTTCCTGCCAACCTTTTAAAAATGAAAAGCTAACTGCCTCCAGTTGTTTTTATTCCACCTTCTAATGGATGTATGCATAAGGTCTAGAATAATGAAAAGAGAATAGCTGGCTCTTATTTTTTAGAAGCTGAACATGAGGAATAGAATGAAAAAAGGAAGATACAGTGGCAGAAAACTAAGGGATATTTTCCCAGGGATCAACCATTTCACTTTGTTGATGCACATTTTGCTCCTAAACCTTGTGTGAATGATACACATCCATCATGCTTTCAAGGTCTTCTTCCTGCCTTCCCTCAGGTTTTTTCCCCTTCATTCTCTCCCCATGTTTCATCCAAATCCCCCTCATGGGGATCAAGGCTTGTGAAAGGAACTCATTCTTCCCCTATGGCTCTTGTCATGGGCATCTGACTTCTGAGTGAACATGTGCTCTAAGTCATTCATATGGTAGTTGCTTTGACTGTTTCTCCCTAAAGGGAAGCACCAATCTCTTCATCCTCTGTCCGCCTCCTTGTCAGCATCCTGCCTACAACTCAACTCATGTTTTGATTAAAGCTTCCTGCTTCCATATTCGAATGGAATATTACTCTGCTATAAAGAAAGATTACTTCAGGCCAGGGGTTTAGCTCCCCTGTACCTTAAAAGGAAAAAAGATATATTGGAGTCATTTGTAGGAAAATATATGCACCTCGAATCCATAGTATTGAGTGAAGTAAACCAGACACATATGATTACAAAACATATGATTTCTCTTGTATGAGAAATGCAAATTCTACTTAAATAGCAAAATAAGAGATAGTAGGAGGTAAGTCTTTGGCAAATGAAAAGAAAATTAAGAGATGATGGGGGGGCTCACGCCTGTAATCCCAGCACTTGGGAGGCAGAGACAGGAGGATTGCTGAGTTCGCGGTGGCTTGCCTGGGCACCATAGTGAGCTCAGGGCCAGCCTGAACTACAAAGCGAGACCCTGTCTCAAAAGCAAAAAAAAAGAGATGATGGGGGAGAGAGGAGAGGGAGACATAAGAAGAAATATGATGTGTCGTGTATGTATACTAAGTCTCAAGGTAGAATGGAATCATGCTACAAACATGACAGAGGGAAAGAGAGACAGAGAGACAGAGAGACAGAGAGTAGAGGGTGAGAGAGAGGAGAGAGGAAGCAGGAGCTGTTGTGGATTCCATCTTTTCCCCTTCATCTTTAGTTCAGCATGATGAGGTATATCTTCTGGTGCCTTTGTGAGCTTGTCGTTTCTCTTCCAAATCTCACATACCTTACTTTGAGAGGATACTTCTTTGTCCACTCAAATTACTTATCTCAAATTACTTATGCTTCTGGTTTCTTTTCTCTGTGAAAGATTGACTTTAAAAATGGAAAGAAACTTGTAGTGGCTCCTTTAGGTGATTTCTCCATGCCCCTGTGAACTCTTATTTGTAAAACTTAAACGAAAAAGCTTATTGTAAGGCTCCCTCCCATGTCACCTTCTGGGAAGCAGTGTTAGCACTTGTGCTGTGGCTGATATTTTGTAAAAAGGCCAAACTCCAATATAAGATATGTTTTGAAATAATAATAAAGAAATTAGGGGGC
>PVIC010055028.1:0-11355 GCA_004025085.1 Thryonomys swinderianus | reverse complement strand
TCTATGAGAATTAAATTGTTCTTTATCAGTAGTTCCTTCCTAAATATGAGAACTCCCCTCTTTAAAACTGAAATATTTAAATATATTAAAATACTTAGCAACATCCTAGAATTCCAAAAAATTCTTTGTGATCATTAACAATGGAGAAAATAGTGACTAGCCGGGCGTGGTGGCTCACACCTGTAATCCCAACACTCGGGAGGCAGAGACAGGTGGATTGCTGAGTTTGAGGCTTGCCTGGGCTACATAGTGAGCTCAGAGCCAGCCTGAACTACAAAGTGAGAACCTGTCTCAAAAAAAAAAAAAAAAGATAGTGACTAAAGTCTGCTACAGATTCATAGCTCTGAAAAAAATAGTAATTACAATCATATCTACTTACATTTGAAAAATGTGCTTAACATTGATTTTACAGACTGGTCACTTGCTAGGTCAATGGACTGCAAACTAATTCATAAGATAGAAGAAGTTTTATTCACCGCTAGACTTTATTAGCCTAGAAGAGTGCTGGCCATTTATTGGTGGTGCTCAGTGAATTTTTGTTTGCAAGAACAAATTCAGCTGGGTGTAGTAGTGTAGGCCTGCTGTCCCCGCACTGAGAGTTTGAGGCCTGCACTATGGGAGACCCTGTTTTGATCACCAAAGCCAAGCATGGTAGCTCACAGTTTGTGGCTTGCCTGGGTTACATAGTGAGCTCAGGGCCAGCCTGAACAATAAAGTGAGACCCTGTCTCAAAACAAAAAAATAAAATAAAACAAACCCCAAAACAATAACAAAGAATTCACTTTGCTTTTTTTTGTAGATACTCATAATTACTAAAAAGCATCAGATTCTTAGGTTTTTGTAGTTTTTCTGTACACAAAAAACAATTTTTCTGTTCTCTTACCATTTTTCTTTTTTTCCCTTCCCTTTAATTATGTAGATTTGTAATATAAGGTTTTGAGGGGCTATACATACTTATGTTTTAGTTCATTAAGTTTGCATTGTACAGTGGCCCCTTGACTTAATGAACTCAGTGGTTTCCTGAGGGCTAGTTACAACAATCTGGTTGTAAATCAATGCAACTGAGATCTGGATGTTTTCCTGGGTGCATGCTATGGATAACAAAAGGCAGAATTAGGTCCCTTGACTTAATTAACCCGAGTTCATTATGTCAGGTGGTTTGTAACTAAGGGTGTATTTGCTACTTGTTCTGGTTTTTGTTAAGAAAGGGTCTTGTGGGCCCGGGATTTAGCTAAGTAGTGGCGTCTGCGCGAACCTCACAATCTCAAGGTTCCAGTTTCGATCCTGGTAACCACATACCACGATGCCGGGGTGGTGGCTCACGCCTGTAATCCCAGCACTCTGGAGGCAGAGGCCGGGGGTTTGCTGTGAGTTTGAGGCTTGCCTGGGCTACAACAGTGAGTTCAGGACCAGCCCAAACTACAAAGCTAGAACTTGTCTCAAAAAAAAAAAAAAAAAAAAAAAAAAGGCTGGGCTTGAACTCACTGTGTAGCCAGGCAGACCTTGAACTTGTGGCAGTCCTCCAGCCTCCTTCCTGCCTCAGCCTCCCGAATGCTAGGAATACAGGTTGGTGCCACATACCTAGGCTGTTTTGTTTTTTGAAATGGGGTCTTGACTATGTTCCAGGCTGCCCTGATACTCTCAATCTTGCTGCCTTAAACTCCCGACTACCTGAAGTTACATGCTGTGCCCGCCCCTTCTTCTTCTTTTTTTTTTTTTTGCCCTGGGTTAAGTTCATGTTGTAACAGCTCCACCTTGTGGACTTTTAGGGTATTGCTGCTGAAAATTTAAAAGCCTGACGTTCTTGTTTACTGATTTGTGTATGTATGGCCGGCAGACAAAGGATCAAGCCCTAATGAACTACATTCCCAGTCCCTTTTATTTTTTTCTTTCCAAATAGAGTCTTGCTAGGTTGCCCAAGGCAGTCTTGAATTTGTGATTCTCCCACCTCAGCCTCTCAGGTGCTTGGATTATGGGTCTGCACCACTGTGCCTAAATCAGACCTTATATTTTTCTTTTCTTTCTTTTTTTTTTTTTTTTTGAGACAGGGTCTCGCTTTGTAGTTCAGGCTGGCCCTGAGCTCACTCTGTAGCCCAAGCAAGCCGCCGCGAACTCAGCAATCCTCTTGTCTCTGCCTCCCCAGTGCTGGGATGACAGGTGTGAGTCACCACGCCCGGCATTGTGGTATGTGGCGTTGATTGCTGGTGGGCGTGAGTCTCCACGCCCAGCATTGTATGTGGTTTCCGGGGATCGAACTCAGGACCTTGCACTTGCGAGGCAGGCGCTGGAACCACTGAGCTAACCCTCCGGCCCATATTTTTCTTTTTTTGAGACAGGGTCTCGCTTTGTAGTTCAGGCTGGCTCTGAGCTCACTATGTAGTCCAGGCAAGCCTCGAACTCAGCAATCCTCCTGTCTCTGCCTCCTGAGTGCTGGGATTACAGGCGTGAGCCACCACGCCCGGCACTGTGGTATGTGGTATGTGGTGTTGATTGCTGGTGGGCGTGAGTCTCCATGCCCAGCATTGTATGTGGTTACCGGGCATTGAACTCAGGACCTTGTGCTTGCGAGGCAGGTGCTGGAACCACTGAGTTAACCCTTCGGCCCCATAAATGCAATTCTTAACAGTGGATCAGATACAGTTTAATCAAATAGTAGTCCTATTTTCTACTCAGGCACAGTTAGAGTTATGTTTTCTAAGCTATTTAAATATTACTTTATAGGGATAGAGTAGTTTATTCAGTTCTGGATTTAATTATAATCTCCACTTTATGGTTTCATGTTGTTGACAATATCTCAAATAACCAGTGGAACTTTATCTTTTGAATATACATCTGTAGAGCTTTTATACTTGGTAGCAGCAGCCAGGGATTTAGCTCAGTGGTTCTGGTGGCTGCCTGGCAAGCACAAGGTCCTGAGTTCAACCCCTGGTACCAAAAAAAAAGTAGCAGCAAGGTCACTGTTGGTATGGGCATTGTGTTAGTCACTTAGTTCAGGGGGGTAGAAGACACCTGAGACCTGAAGCTTAAAGGAGGCCAGGTTTACTTTGGCTCGTGTTTCAGTCTATGTTGTCACCGCATTAGCACCCTGTAATCCATCATCACCTTCCAGGTTGTGAGGCTTTGGGGCCATTTTAGACCTAAACCGTACAGTCAGTAGTGACTTACTCCCTTACAGTTTGTCAGTCCCTATTTTTTTAATGAAAAATAGAGAAGTGGCAATTTTTAAAAAGTTGTGTGTGTGATCTTGCTGTGTTGCCCATGCTGCTGTCAACCTTTGGTTTAAAAATTATTTCCTCCTTTCTGGAAACATTTTGTCCACCGCTAATACAACATGCAATGTGGTGCAAGCCTATAACTCCAGCACTCAGGGGCTGAGATGGAACATTGTGAGTTTGAGGCCAGCGTGGGCTACACAGCCAAACCTTGTCTCAGAATACTAGAACAACTGCAACAAAAATAAAAACGTTCAGAGAAGTTTAGTGAATTGTACAGTGAACAGCCATACACCTGCCATCTTGATTCTACAGTTAACTTTTTTTTTTTTTGAGACAGGGTCTCGCTTTGTAGTTCAGGCTGGCCCTGAGCTCACTATGTAGCCCAGGCAAGCCTTGAACTCAGCAATCCTCCTGCCTCTGCCTCCCGAGTGCTGGGATTATAGGCATGGGCCACCACGCCCAGCTACAGTTAACATTTTCCTTTATCTCTTCACCTGCCATTATGTCTGAAGTCAGATGCCAGTCCATTGACTTCAGAGATAATGAAATTACCAGTTTAACTTCAGAAGAAATAGGCATAGTACCTGAAATAAGGGGGCCACCAACTCCTGTGACCATCTGGCTTTCTCTTGTTTTTCCAGGATGTGTTCCACATGGTAGTTGAAGTGCCACGCTGGTCTAACGCGAAAATGGAGGTAATGTTTTGCCATTGATGTCAGAAGCAGGGTATGAATGACTTGACTCTGAATCTGATTCACTCAGACATGAAACAGTGAGACTCCAGGGGTGTCCACTGTCTGGTTCCAGCCCACCTCCCTCTGCCTCCCAGCTTCCCGCTGCACTCTAGCCAGAAAGAGATGTTCCCTGCCTGTGACTGTGCCCCACTTTCCCCCCTGAGACCTAGTACTGGAGATCACTGTTCTGATAGTGATCTGAATAAGTTGTATTCAGATTCCTGAAAATGTTTATGTTTCAAAGGAAAGCTAGAGTTGGATAATATTAATTTTTCTTTTCAGTAAAGGTTTTGGTACTTTTATTTCTCAGATGTTAAGATTTATCTCAGCTAGTTGTAGTTGTTGCTTTTGGGAATGAGAAAACATTCTTTGTCTCCTCTTGATAGTGCTGTATACCTGCTACAAGTTTTCTGCTTGATGGCTGATTGGAGATACAATTAAAATTTAATTAGAGATAGCTGGGCATGGTGGCTCATGCCTGTAATCTCAGCATTTGGAAGGCAGAGACAGGAGGATTGCTGAGTTCGAGGCTTGCCTGGGCTACGTAGTGAGCTCAGGGCCAGCCTGAACTACAAAGTGAAACCCTGTCTCAAAAAAAAAAAAGCAAATTTAATTAGAGATAAATTGTGAAAGTGAAATTAAGGTTCATACATATTGTGATTCATTTCCTCAAGTCCTTATTTGAGTAGCATTTCACATCAAGCTATAAACTGTTTGAAATTTTATTTCAGATCGCTACAAAGGACCCTTTAAATCCAATTAAGCAAGATGTGAAAAAGGGGAAACTCCGTTATGTCGCGAATTTGTTCCCTTATAAAGGATATATCTGGAACTACGGTGCTATCCCTCAGGTACAATGAGTCTATTAACTCACACAAACTTACTGTTTATTACTCCTATTATTAGCAAAAAAGACTTAGTGACCTTTAGGAAAGTTTCATTATAATAAGTTTTTTTTTTCTGAGACAGGGTCTCACTTTGTAGTTCAGGCTGACCCTGAGCTCACTCTGTAGCCCAGACAAGCCTTGAACTCAGCAGTCCTCCTGCCTCTGCTTACCAAGTGCTGGGATTACAGGCATGAGCTACCATGTCCAGCATGGTGGTATGTGGTACTGATTGCTGGAATTATGAGAGTGAGTCACCACATCCAGCACTGTGGTGTGTGGTACCAAGGATCGAACAAGGGACCTTGAGCTTGCAAGGCAGACACCGGAACCATTGAGCTAAATCCCCAGTCCAATATAAGTTGTTTTTTTTTTAATGTAATCTTTATTGGTACATTATGTATACACATCATGATCACACTATTGATAATTTGTACAGTATATGACATGATTTAAAGTATAAGTTTTTTTAAAACATAGGAGGGGATAATCAAATTGGTTTACTACAACTCTGAACAACTTTCAAGATCAGTTATAAACATTTACGATGTCTGAACTCAGAATTTCTGAGTTATTTCTCTCTTTGTATGGACTAGTTATGAGCTCTATACATTTTCTTCTATAAATTCTGTGGCCAATCACATCCAGAATGACAGTAATGGTCAGAAAGACTGATTTGTCTCCTGTTGGTCTGCTTTGAGACATTGATAGTTCTCAGCCCTGTGGTTATTGGGAAGAATAAAGGAAGCACTCCTTGCGCGCACAAGTTCTCAGAACTGTTGACTTCTTATGTTCTGGACATTCCCTCCTTATTGAGGCCAAGCTCTTTGTGATAAAGTAACGATGAGGTCTTAACCAGTCCTTTAAAGAGGAGGGATGTCTGCATGGATCACAGTTTATCCCAAGACAATGCCAATATGCGGGTTGTTATTCGTGTTTATATTTAATGTTTGGATGAATCATTAGAACATCTGTATGAGTATATGTTACATGTTTGGTTTTAGTCTGGCAAAGCTAATGCTGTGGCACTTACTAAATGTTATCATAGTTTCTCCTATTGATAAGTGGTTCATTTCTATTCATTATCAAGTCTATTAAATGGAATATATTGTGAGAGTCTGTAAGTTACTAGAACATAGGTCAGACTCTTCTAGCTTGTTAACGAATCCCAGTCATTTGTTCTCAGTGTAGCATTTCACCTTGTACTTGGTTTAATGTTTATACGTGAAGTACTGTCCCTTTGGAAAACATTGCTGATGTGCTTTTTCTCTTAATGTTGGCTTTTGGGGTATGGTCTTCCTTTATTCTCCTTCACTTTGATCTTTATGCTTCCCTCCAGCTGAATAGGCAAGACAATCCAAGGCATAAATATGTTCTGTTTAGGGAAAAAAGAACCAAAATAACAGCTGTACTTTAAACCCAACTTCCTGGCGAGCATGGGCTTCAGCCTTTTTGTGAGATGCTCTGTAAGGACTCTGGCTTGCAATTTAGGAAAAAAAAAAAAAAAAAAAAGAAAGAAAGCCAGTAATTTATGCTTCAGAAAATCCTCAGTGAAGTTTTCAGCCTTGGCTCCAGGCCAACAGTAATGCTTTTAACATCAGAACATATCATTTCCATTTTAGTATTATTGCCTACCGACTTCTGTTTTACAGGAAATCTCTAGAAGATGGTAAATACCTAGAGCAATTAATCAAAGCACTTGTCTTTTAACATATTTGTAAAAAGTATCTGGGTCTTTACATATTTATGTTTGTGTGTTGTCTCAGTTATTAAGTTGTTGATTTTTATTTTTTCTAAATAAGATTTCTGAATTTAAGATTTAAGCTTTAAATCTTAAAGCTTAAATTCAGTTTACTTTATATATATAATAGGAACTCCAGAGTTTCATTGAAATTGTTGTTATGTGACTAGGATTCTTAAATGTGAATAAGGAACTTAAAGAGTAGTTGAATGCTCAAACTTTTGCAGAAATATCAATGTGATCCCCTTTGTTAGCAGCATGTACAGAAAGAAATAACAAACTCTAGGCCTTATTTTTTAGACTTGGGAAGACCCAGGACACAGTGACAAATACACTGGCTGTTGTGGTGACAATGACCCAATCGATGTTTGTGAAATTGGAAGCAAGGTAATGAAACCTGATATTTTTCTCTCAAGTACTGAGATGATGTCAGTGGAATATATAAAGGTTCTCATTTAAAAGATACTGTGAGCCGGGTATGGTGGCTCACACCTGTGATTCTAGTACTATGGAGGCAGAGGCAGAAGGACTGATGAGAGTTCTAGGCTAACCTGGGCTACAAAGCAAGACGCTGTCTCAAAAAAACCTCCTAAAAATAAAAAAAAAGGCATTGTGAATAAAAAGTTTCCATTTGATTCTACACACTTATATATTATCAGTTATATATTTAAACCTAGTCTGGAAAAAATGTGGATCTATGTACATTTGACTGGTCACATGTACCAAAGAGGCTGATGTGCTACAGAGGCATTAAGAGAAAACACTAGTGAGGAGGTGAAGGTGCCACTAGTGAGGACACTAGTGGTGACACTAATTTGTCACAGTGTAGTGCAAACCTCGCCTTGCTGAGTGATTAGTGAATTGACTCGAGCCAAATAATGTAAGTTGGAGACTTCCGGTAGTGATTCTTTACCTAATAGGGTGTGGCTTTAAGATTTTGACTATACTTATTCTTTATGGTCTCTGTCAGGGAAATAGTGAACAACTAAAAACAAAGATGTGAGGGCCGGAGGGTTAGCTCAATGGTTCCGGTGCCTGCCTCGCAAGCACAAGGTCCTGAATTCGATCCCGGTAACCACATAGAATGCTGGGCATGGAGACTCACGCCCACCAACAATCAATACCACATACCGCATACCACAGTGCTAGGTGTGGTGGTGCATGCCTGTAATCCCAGCACTCAGGAGGCAGAGACAGGAGGATTGCTGAGTTCGAGGCTTGCCTGGACTACATAGTGAGCTCAGAGCCAGCCTGAACTACAAAGTGAGACCCTGTCTCAAAAAAAAAAAAAAAGATGTGATTGAATTTTTAAAAATCTGGATTGTTTTGTTGTAATTCTAGGGACAGCTCAAAGCCTTGTGCATATTAGTCAAGAAACTGTAAGTCTTGTTTTCAGCCTTAATATTGCAAGACTAGTGAACTGTTTATTTGCCTAGCTTTAAAAAATTTCCTTCAAGGAATAGTCTTAATTAAGTATTCAGAAACTTACAGGTTTCCTTATCCTCTTCCTTACCAAGTAAAGCTCTTCCTCCAAAGTTTTATTCTGTAATGTTGTCCTGATTTTGGTTGTTGGCTCTCAGGTGTGCGCAAGAGGTGAAATAATCAGGGTGAAAGTTCTGGGCATACTGGCTATGATTGATGAGGGAGAAACCGACTGGAAAGTCATTGCCATTAATGTGGATGATCCTGATGCAGCCAATTACAATGGTAAGAAAAATGTAAGAGTCTCAAGTTTTTTGATTTTTTGTTGTTATTGTTGTTTTTGTTTTTGAGACAGGTTCTTGCTTTGTAGTTCAGGCTGGCCCTGAGTTTACTATGTAGCCCAGACAAGCCTTGAACTCAGTAATCCTTCTGCCTCTGCCTCCCAAGTGCTTGGATTACAGGTGTGAGCCACCACGCCCACCCAGCACTGTGGTGTTTGGTACTGATTGCTGGTGGGCGTGAGTCACCCTGCCCAGTATTGTTGTATGTGGTTACCGGATGAACTCAGGACCTTGTGCTTGCTAGGCAGGCTCCGGAACCACTGAGCTAAGTCTCCAGCCCTGTTTTTTGTTTTTTTTAAAACAGAATTTTACTAAGTAGCCCAGGCCGTCCTTGAACTCATAGTGACCCTCCTGAATTCTGGGTGGGGTTACAGGAATGGGCTACCGCCGCTCATCGAAAGTCTTTCTAATTCTTACCCACCACCAAACTTGACCTATAGTGATAGAATTATAACCCAGTCCTTCCAAACTATTAAAGAATAAAGCATTTGACAAAGCAGTGCTATTTTTACTACTGAACTTGAGTTAATTAAGTACAGTAATCTTTCCCTTTTCCTCTTGTACGATGGTACTGTTACTAGGTTTATTTTTCTAAAAACATTTGATACGTAATTCACATACCCTAAAGTTCATCATTTTAAAGTGGGCAATTCAGTGACTTTTAGTATGTTTATTTACCAAGTTGTGTACCTGTTGCTGTGATCTAATTGCAGGTCATTTCTGTCTCCCCAAAAGAAATCCTGAAACCTTAGGCAGTCATTATCCACTTTCCCTTAGTCCCTGGTGACTTCTAGTCTATTTTCTGCCTCTACAGATTTACTTGAGCATTTCCTGTAAATGGAATCATATCATGGGTGGCTTCTGTCTACTTCTCTCACTTAGCGTAGTATTTTCTAGGTTTAGCCACACTGTAGCATGTATCAGTATTTCCTATGTTTGGTGATAAAATCTACTTAATATTAAAGTTCATCATTTCACCTGTTTCCTTCCTTCTTTGCTTCTCTGCCTTTCCACTTTCCAACCTCCCTACTCTCTCCCTCCCTTGCCAGGGCCTTGTTTATTTGAGATAGGGTCTCCTTAAATTACCCAGGCTAGACTCAAACTTGTGTTCCTCCTGCTTCAGCCTCTCAAGTGCTGAGTTTATAGATGTGTGCCAACATGCCTGGCTTCAGCCATTTTAAAGTGTATAGCTCAGCACCATTTAGTAAACTTCCAGGGTTATGCAAGGATCACCTCTAGTTCATGGCACACCCTCGCCTCTCCTGGCAAACTCTGGTCAGATTATCTGTGAGTTTGCCTGTTCTGCCTGTTTCATATGCATGGGTTTATATAATATGTGCTTGTTTGTGTCTGATTGGTTTCACTTAGCGTGTTTTCTAGATTCATTTGTGTTATAGCCTGTGCGAGTCTGTACTCCTTTTTACAGATGAATCTGGTGATGTTTTGTGAGGTGTGAACATTTTAGCTGTTGCAAATAACACAGCTGTGACTGTCTCTGTGTGGATGTGTGTTTGTAATTCTCTGGGGTGTCCTGAGTCTGTGGTGGCCCTGCCTAACTGTCTGAGGGGCTCCCAGACTTGTCCAAACCAGTTCACATTCTCCCCAGTGGGGTATGAGGGCTGTGGATTCCTCACATGCTGACCAGCACTGCAGCAGTCATCTTTTCCAAAGCTGGCCTAGAATCTGAGTTTACTATAAACTTTACTGTGACAGTCATGTAAATGAAAGCATTGACTATGAAATAAATAAGTGGAGTTGTGAAGACACTGTACACAAGTTGGAAAGTTGTTCTCGGTGGAGTACGGTTAGCAGTCCGGAAGCCACTGTGCATGTGTCCTGGATCTGAGGGGTGAAGCAGGTGGAAGATGGTGGAGTAGGAGGTTATAGACGAGCAAGGGAGATAGCTAGAATTCTCTGAGTTGGGAGATTGGTAAGAATTCATGTTTATCACTATGGATACAGATGGATGCATAGAGAACATGTTTTTAGATGTGTTGACATAGGCGATTGGTATACACACATCTGTTTCATTTCTCTATGGCCTGCAAGCTTGGAAGACCTTCTCAGTGGTAAGCACTCCTAGCTGTTGGCTTCCAATACCCTTCTGCAGTAAAAGGGCACCGAGGTTCCTGATGCAGGGCTGGGGCAGAAATGACAACATGAGCTTGAAGCATCTTGTAGTGACAGGAACTAGATGGTTCTAAAGAACCACAATGAGTGCCTCTTAAAGGGACGTAGTAAAGGTAGTTTGCATGAAAACCCGGAGTATAAGAAATACCCATGAAGCCATGATGACATGAATGAATGAAGACACAGATGGGGAGGGTAGACAAATATCTCCAGCAAAATTCCAGATGATTTATGTAGCTACTTGTCCTTAAGGCAGCAGAGCACAACTCCCCACGGCTTGTAGGTGACCATAGACTGACCTCCTTCCAGACAACACAATACTGTACTCAGTCTCAGTGTTGTTTTAATTTGTATTTTGGTAATGGCCAGAGATGTTGAACATTTTTTTAATGTATTTATTGGCCATTTGTACTTCTAGTGTCTATTCATTTCAGTTGCCCATCTGCTGGTTGGGTGTTTTATTTACAGAGGGGTCTAATGTTTTTAAGTGTTTTATGTAGTCTAGATATTAATCTTCTGCCCAAAGAATAACTGACCAAAATTATTTTCCCCACTGTGTAGATTTTCTCTTTGCTCCATTGGTTGTTTCTTTTCTTGTACAAAAGCTGTTTAATATAATTTCATTTGTTGATTCTTGATGTTATTTCGTGACAGTAAGTCCTTGCCTAGGTCTTCAAGAGTTTTACTTATATCTTCCAACAGATTGCTTCTATTTTAATGTTTAGATCTTTGATCCATTTTTATTTTAGTTTAGCGCATGGTGAGATACAAGGATCTGTATTCAATCTTCTGCATATGGATAGTGAGTTTTCCCAGGACCATTTGTTTAAGAGGCCATCTTTCCTTCAGAGTGTATTTTTGGCCTATTTATCAAAGATCAGATTGTGA